>JAXQQM020064585.1:0-60095 GCA_034641835.2 Pinus albicaulis
TACCATTTTTACCATACATATTGACACCACCTTACCCTTTATAACTATATTTAAAAAGGGTTCCATCATCATTTTTCATTCATTCTATCCAAAGGTATATGAAATCCTCCTCTTTACTCTATATTTAATCTGTTTACATATAACTCCATATTACTCTTATATTTCATCATTAATCGAAGGTAGATTGTTGCTAACACAAGTCTAAAAGATTGCAGATAATTTATGATAAGGAACGTGTTGTGCTGAAACGATCGGCCGTTGCTGAAACAGTCGACTCCGTTGCTGAAACAGTCAGCGGGCACGCAAATTCCGTCACTACTCGTGATTTGCGATTCTGGAAGAGTATTTTGGGAACAATGGCAACAAGATGAAGACAAGCAAGGAGTGGTTACACGGATTATTCTGAAGCCAGTACTTTTTCTGCATCTGTTGTAACAATATCTTTCTATGGAAGAATAGAAGGGCCCTGTTTTAAGAAAGAAGAACAGATTTGGATAAACATAGATTTGCTCTGATGTAACTGTAATAGATGTCTCCTCTTTAAAAAGAGGAGACATCATCATTAGAAGGGGAGTTAGAGACTACAGGAAAAACGTTGTTTTGAGCAGAAAGGAGCTAGAATCCATTGTAATGTATCATTCCTTTTTGACAGATGAATAAAGGTTCCTTTTGAGCGCTTCAATTTAACTCTCTCCCTGGGGAATCTTGTGAGAAGGAAAGGGACCGCCTTCATCACAAGATTCACCCGACTGTTCCTGTAGTTTGTTGAGTTTCTTTATGATATTCACACCTTAATTTAATTCTGTTTGTTGAAACATCAGTTGCATAGTTCTGTAGTTCATTAAGCATTCTGTTTCCTTTAAACGCTGCATGAGTTTGGTACATTCATTCTTAAAGAAGCCAAGCGATCTTTTTCTGTTATCTGTTTGAATGTATGATTGATGTTGGGAAGCAGGTGCTGAAGATTCCTATGCAAAGGAATAGGGTCCTGTTCCCATTGATTGACTTTCTTTTTCCTGTAGTGTGATTAGAGATAGGAGACAGGTGCTGAAGGTTCCTGTTCATGGGAATGGGGTCCTATTTTCTTGAATTTATCTTTTCTACAGTGTGATTAGTGTCAGGCAGCAGGTGCTGAAGTTCCTATTTGAAGGAATAGGGTCCTGTTCCCTGTTATGGTTGATTGGTTTCCTTTCCTGCAGAGTGATTTCCTTTCATTAGGATTCTTAAAAGACTGCAATAGAGGAATTTCTTCTACTATAACATAAGTAGACTTCAGCTTTGTTAAAACAGGGTGTGAATAATTAGATTTGTATGATTAATAATTGTGTGACTTTTACTACAACATTATTTTTCTTTTGGAATTGAGCATATCCAGTGCGTGGTTGTCTTTGGAATAAACAGACCTTCTCGGGTTGACAATTTATGTGGAGCTTGAATTATTAAAACAATTAAAGCGACCAACATTTTGGCGCTGTTGCCGGGGAAGGAAATTATATATTTCAAAAGCATTAATATTTTCTTTCTAGATGTGCAGATTGTATGAGAGGACGCGGAACCCAGAAGAAAACTAATTCTACAGGTGGCAAGGGCAAAGGAAGGGGAGGAAGAAAGACTTTCATTGACGAGATTGTATCAAAGGCTGAATCATCACAGAGATTAAGTTCTCAAAGAGCAAAACTTCAGCACTCCCCTCAATCGTATTACAAAACAGAGGAAGTTGTGGGCCCTGAAAACATAGAGGAGCCGGTAATTAAAGGACCAGCAATCAGTGCTGAAGAGTCAGAAGAAAGTGCTAGCAAATCAGCAGAGCACGTTAAAGGACCAGCAATCAGTGCTGGAGATTCAGAAGAAAGTGCTAGCAAATCAGCAGAGCACGTTGAGGAACTAATAGAGAGTGTTGGACGACCAGTGGAAAACATTGAGGAGCCAGTAGAAGATCTTGAGGATCGAGCAAGTGCAGTAGGAGAACAACCAATGGAAGGAAACAACGAAGAATTCTTTGGTGGAGGACGTGTAGATCCTGAAGGAGAAGGAAGGGATGAAAATTCTCTCTCTACCTTGGGATTTCCTATCAGTGATCTCCCTAGAGGAACAACTCCTATGAAGAATATTCCATTGTTAGCTTTACCTAACTTCCATGGTTTATCCTCTGAAGATCCGGATGAATTTCTTTTTGAATTTGATATATTATGCAGAAGTTATGATTATGTTACTAATGCTCAAAAGTTGAAACTGTTTCCAGCAACATTAAAAGGAAATTCTTTAAGATGGTTCATGAGCCTTGGGAGTCAAGTAATCACAACATGGGAACAAATGAAACAGAAATTTCTTCTTAAATATCAAGACTACTGTCGGACGAGAGAAAAGAAGGACGAACTATTCAATATGGCACAAAAGTCGGACGAGAATCTGGAGGACTACGTAGAAAGGCTGCAGTATAATATACAGAGATCTGATCATCCGAATATAAGTAAGGAAATTCGCAAAACAATATTACTTAGAGGATTAAGGGATGATTGTTTAGACATGTTAAACATGCTTGGCAAGGGAGATATATCTAAAGAATCATATGATGAGATTGTTGAACTTTGTAAAATATGTTCAAGGGAGCTGCAAAGAACAGAGTAAGTAATAGAGATCCCACCTATTCAAGAGTGCAGAAATCAGCCAGTGGGGGAGCAACAAGAGCTGAAATAGGTAATTTACTTGAAGAATTTAAAACTGAGATGTTAAGTTCTTTTGCTTCACAAATTGACACTTTGCAGGTTAAGAAGAAGTAGGCTGAAGCAGAAGCAACTTTGGCTGTCTTTTGCCCGAAGTGCAGAGACAAACATCCACTAAGGGAGTGCCCATTGGACAAAATACCAATCTGCACCCTTTGTGAGAAAGATCATGAAACACAACAATGTCCATCTCTACCAGAAATAAAGGCAGCATTGCAGCCAACGGAAGAAGAAGCTGAAGCAGTTTACCTGCTAACTCAAAGAAGACAATGGCAACCAAAAGGACAAGGTATGAATTCTAGTATGCCATTTAATCATTGGAATAATTATTCTGCTTTCAGTAAAAAAAATTACCCTCCCTTTAATCAAATGCAATACCCACCCTTTAATCAGATGAATTTCCCACCCATGCAACAATCAAACCCTCCCTTTGTTGATCCTGCAATGTGGACTCCTCGGCCCCCACAGCAGCCATCTTCTTTTAACCCTTGGAATTCAAATTGGAGAAGCCAACAACTCCCGTATCCGAATCAATTTCCTCAATTTCAACAACCACTTCCTCTGCCATCAAATGCTCCACCAAATAATCAAATGAGACCCCAGCTACCTGTGCAACCAAATCCTAACCCCAATAATAAAGTTGTGCAAGTCATTGATATTCAGAATCAACCTATATTTCCTACTATGCAATGTAATGATATTCATTTGAGATCCGGGAAAATAGTAGAGCCTATTATTGATGACATAACCTCTTCTGATTCTGATAAAGAGGAAACTAAGAAACATAAGAAAGCACAACCACCCTCTAACAAGGGTATTGAAATAACAGAACCACCATTCCTCGAGCGTTTAGTTTTAACTAGAACGCCTGAAACACCTGCTTTTAATCTTTTAGGGGAATTGCAAAACTTGTATGTTAAAATTCCACTTTTACAGGCACTGAGAGATGTACCAATTTATGCCAGAACCATAAGGGATATTTGTGTTAAAAAACCTGGTAGGAAAACTAAAGATCCCCTTATAGTACATGTGATGGGTGATTTATCCGCATTAATGTCCGGAAAAACCCCCCCTGTGAAATATGGTGACCCCGGCCATCCTACCGTGACAGTTCAAATTGGTAAAACAATGATTCCTCAAGTTCTGGTAGATTTAGGTGTTGCAATAAACATAATGACTCTTGAAACTTCACAGTTGTTACAGCTGAATAACACAATCAGAGATACACCAACTATCCTAGAGTTAGCTGACCGTTCTACAATTAAACCAGAAGGAGTTGTTGAAGATCTAGTTATCTCAGTTGAATCCTGGAATTACCCAGCTGATTTTGTCGTATTACAAACTAAAACAAAGCTGGGAGGACATCCTTTAATTCTGGGGAGGCCATGGCTGGCCACAGCCGATGCCTTTATCAGTTGCAGATCTGGTTCAATGACAATTTCTAATGGTTATGAAACCAAACAGCTTACTCTTTATCCTCATGCCACACCCATAATTAATAATGAAGATTCTATGTGGATGGATTATGATGATAATGCTATTCAACCCATTTTAACTATCGGACAAGCCTTAACTCTTAAAGACAATACAGAGGATGAAATAATTAATAATTTTATTTGTGAACCTTCCTCTGTAATTGCTGAAACACACAATCAATTGACTGCAATTTTTGAAACGGATACCCAGGAAAAGATTGAATCTGAAGATTTATCTCAGACATTAACCACCATCTCATCTAAAAGCACAGCAGTCGAAATCGAACCTGGCAAGACATTAAACATAAATCCCGATCTAACAGTTGCTGAAACACAGCAGTTAATGAAGTTATTACGTGAAAATAAGGAAGCATTTGCATGGGATTACACGGATATGAAAGGAATCTCTTCTGAATTATGTACTCACCGAATTTATATTAAAGAAGGATGCCGACCAGTCTATCAACCCCAAAGACGAATGAACCCTAATTTACGGGAAATTGTTAAAGAAGAACTTCAGAAATTACTTAATGCAGGATTTATATACCCCATATCTGACAGTGAATGGGTTTCCCCATTGGTAATTGTCCCTAAGAAAAACGGGAAATGGAGAGTATGTGTTGATTACAGAGCCTTAAACAAAGCTACTCAAAAGGATCACTTTCCTTTACCTTTCATTGATCAGGTGTTGGATAGTCTGTCAGGAAAGAAATTCTTTTCTTTTCTAGATGGATTCAGCGGGTATAACCAAATTAGAATTGCACCCCAAGACCAAGACAAGACCACTTTTACTAGTCCTTGGGGAACTTTTGCCTATAGAGTTCTTCCATTTGGACTATGTAATGCACCAACAACTTTTCAAAGGGTTGTTATAGGAATCTTTTCTGATATGTTGAATGACTCTATGGAAATATTTATGGATGATTTTACTCCTTATGGTGTGTCTTTTGAAGATGCATTACAAAATCTTGAGAAGGTACTTAAACATTGTATACAAGCTCACCTCTCCCTAAGTACTGAAAAATGTCATATGATGATGAGTGAAGGAGTAGTGCTTGGACATTTTATTTCATCTCAAGGTATTCAGGTAGACCCATCTAAAATACTGGTCATTCAGAATCTTCCTATTCCTAAAACACAAACTGATGTGAGAAGTTTTCTAGGACATGTTGGATATTACACAAGATTTATTAAATATTTTTCTAAGATAGCTTCTCCATTATTTGTGTTGCTTATGAAAAATGCTGAATTCAAGTGGACTAATCCTTGTCAGAAAGCCTTTGTAGAACTCAAGCATCAGTTATCTATCGCTCCTATTTTGAGGGGACCTGATTGGGCCCTCCCTTTTCATATATCTTTTGATGCTTCAGACACTGCAATTGGAGTTGTCTTGGGACAAGAGGAGAATCATCTTTCTTATGCTATTTATTTTATCAGTAAGAACATGACCCCTGCTGAGCTTAATTATACAGTTACCGAAAAAGAGTTTCTTGCAGTAATTTATGCCATTAATAAATTTCGACATTATATCACTGGTTATTCTACTTTTGTCCACACTGATCACTCGGCTATTAAATATTTAATGAAAAAATCTGTCACAAATGCTCGAGTTACCAGATGGTTATTGTTACTGCAGGAATTTGATATTACAATTGTAGATCGGCCTGGTAAGGAAAATGTGGTGGCTGATTTCCTTTCACAGTTAAAAATTGATAATAATATTCCAGTAGATGATTCCTTTCCTGATGAGTATTTATTTGCAGTCTCTACTCACTCTCTGTGGTATGTAGATATTGCCAATTATTTGGTTGCAGGAAAATTACCATCACACCTGTCATATAGAGAAAAGAGAATAATTGTTCAACAAAGTGCCAGGTATAGCTGGATAAGTGGGTGTCTTTTCTACACAGGGCTTGATCAGGAAATCCGAAGATGCATTAGGGAGGATGAACTGTACGACATACTAAAAGCTTGTCATGATGGCCCTTGCGGAGGGCATTTTGCTGATAAAAGAACAACACACAAAATTTTGAGGATGGGTTACTATTGGCCCTCATTATTTAAGGATGCAAAGAAATATGTGAGGGCTTGTGACAACTGCCAGCGAATGGGTCAACCCAATCATAGAGATCAAATGCCATTAAACCCCCAGGTAGTTTCCGAACCATTTGAAAGATGGGCCTTGGATTTCATAGGACCCATTAATCCTCCATCCAATCAAAGAACTTATATATTAGTCTCTACATACTATATGACTAAATGGGTGGAGGCCAAAGCACTTATTAGAGCCAATGAAGAAGCTGTCCTAGCTTTCTTATTTGAAGAGATCTTCACTAGATTTGGAATTCCTAGAGAGCTAGTTACAGATGGAGGACCTCCATTCAATTCTCATGGTTTTAAATCTACCCTTCAGAAATATCATATTCATCATAGAATGACTACACCATACCATCCCCAGGCTAATGGGCAGGTGGAAAGCACAAATAAAGTATTAGAAGCCATTCTAACTAAAACAATGAAGGATAACCGGAAGGATTGGTCTCAAAGGCTCCCTGAAGCACTATGGGCTTACAGAACTACCTGGAGAAATACTACAGGTTTTTCTCCCTATGAATTGGTTTATGGTAAAAATGTTGTTTTTCCTGTGGAATTTGAAATTAAAACTCTAAGAACTGCTTTAGCTGTTAATCTTGATTTGACCGATGTGCAGACAGCTAGGTTGCAGCAGCTTCTTGAATTGGATGAAAAGAGATTAGATGTCATTCATCAAACAACCATGATTCAACAACAAAGAATGAAGTGGCATGATAAAATTATCAAACACAAGTAGTTCCAAAAAGGTAATTGGGCCTTATTATATGACTCTCGGTTTGAAAATTTTCAGGGTAAGCTACGTACACGATGGCTTGGACCATATGAAGTAGATGTTGTTTTTCCTAATGGAACAGTAAGACTTTTAACAATTGATGATTCTAAAACACCTCTACTAGTAAATGGTCATAGGCTTCGTTTGTACCAGCGCCCTGTTTCTAAAGAGGATTTCAAGGCTGCTTGCATGACTGATACACATTATCTTTTTCTAGGGGAGTCTTCTGCTCCTCACAACATTTAATTTTCTACACTGTATTTCTAGCATTAGATTAGATTTAAAACTAATAATCCCTGTCAAGGGTTGGCATGTTACAATTGAATTTTACAGATTATGGAAGAACTCATTAAGGAGGACAGATTCATCACAAGAAGATCTGAAGCTTCAATCACAAAAGCTTGTTCCCTTCATTTCAACCCATTTCCTAGCAATATCCCTTTCATTACTTATCCCATTTCTACATTTTTCCCTTTTTCCATTTTTTCCCCACTTCTACCATTCCTGAAATATCATCCTTCAGCTAGTATTTCCCGTTCCTTACTACTGAAATTATCCCTTAGCAAATACTTCCCCCACTTGTCTTAAACCCAAGTCATTATATCCCATTCTCCTTATTTTTCCCTTTGCTGAAACACCACTTTCTTTTCATTATTAAAACACCATTTCTTTCCTCTGCTATACAAGCTTTTCAGTTCTCCACTTTTATTCTTCAGATCCCTTGGGTGAATATTATTCAGTATTGAGCAGATCCTGATATGCTCCTGTTTCTACATTCCAAAGAAATTTAAAGATTCTTCCATCAATATCAAGCCATTATGAAGCACTCTATACTTCGAATTATAAAAACAAAGGTAAAAATATAAGGTATGTGGTTTTTATGTAATACAGTTAAATAATATTTTAAAGAGAGGATCTTGCTCATAATGATTACAATCCCCACACACTTAAACATCATTTCATCATATGTAAGGGGGGTAATTTCGAAAACTGAATCATCATTCCACACCATCCAATCCTCCGTCACTCTTCATATCCATTATTTCCGCCGTCATTGAGACTCCATATCCTCTGTTGCAACAATTAGCTTGACCAAAGCCTGTGTTTCTGTTCTCTGTGCCTCTGCATGTGACTCAAGTTAGTAGCTATGGGAGGTTCGGCTATCAGACATGAGCCTGGTTCGATAACTCTTCTTGAATTGTTCCCGGAGGCCTACCAAATTTTTCAGCAGGCAGGATGGACAACATACTTTGAAAGGTTAGGAGAATTTGATCCTCAGCAAGTTTTAGAGTTTGCGCAGAATTTTCAAGAAGACTACTCAGTGGTTCAAGGGGTTCGAATTTCGGTCATAGAGGAAGATATAGCACAAGTTTCAGGGTTGCCGGTTACAGGTGCTCGCTGGTTCAGCAGGAAACAAGTCATTTTAAATGCACAGCAAGATTTCCTCCTTCCAGAGGAACAAATTGAACATAAAGGCCGTGGTATAAGTCTGCATTCATTACCTCGCCCATGGCCAACAGTAGCTGAATTCATCAAGCACTATTTGACATGCGAGGGGCGTTACCAGGTAGTCTATCAACACGACTTCGTTTTAATGAATCATTTGCGGCATGGTCGATTAGTTAATATTCCCTATTATCTGCTTGGTTGTATCAAAAACATGTCATATTACTGTAGATGGGTAAAATTCCCATTATTATCCCTTACCCATCATCACTTATGTCAATTATTAATTCAGAGGGGTTTTTCTCAGCAAAATGCCCCTCTGAATAATCCACTCCTCATTCCCCAGCAAGCCGAAATTCCCCAGCAAGCCAAAATTCCCCAGCAAGCCGAAATTCCTCAACAAGCCGGAAGTTCCCAAGAAACTCCTGAGAGTTCTTATGAAAGGAAATTGGACGATATCCCTGACCCCCCAGTGATTCCATCCTCAGAACTAGTTGACCTACCCCCAAGTTCATCCCACTTAGTAGAGTCACCCCTTCCCACTATTCATATCTCTAGCGATGACTCTCAAACACCCCCATCTCCCCCTACTCATAAAAGAAGAGACGAACCCCAATAGTCTCTGTCTCAAAACGACAAACAAGGGCCAAATCCCAAGTTTTCACTTCTTTCGAAAGCCCTTCCCCTAGAAAAGAATCCTCTCCTACAAAGAAAAGAAAAGTCACTGACTTCTCTGCTTTCCTACCTAGGAGGAAAATGAAAATGACTGTTGAAACTGAAGTCACTCCCATTTCCCCTGACCCTGCGACTATCCTGTTAAAACTTCAATCCTCATCACCATTCCAAATTCCCCAACCATTACCCGTCTCATCCTGCGGCACTGCTCCACAAGAACCAGTTGCCCGGGGTAAGATGACATCATTTACTACTCAAACAGTAACTTCTCCACAAGAACCAGTTACTTACCCAGAAGCTGAAACACAAGAACCAGCTACTGAGGTACAAAAATCATACACCAAGCATGATAATACAAGGAAACCAGCTGTAGCTGCAACACAAGAACCAGCTACAGCTGTGGATCAGCAGACAACTCCAGTAGAATCAACCAGCACACAGGGTTCACCCACTATGGCATCTTTATTGGAGGAAAATGAGTTTTTGAAGTCAGAACTAGAGGCCTATAAGAAAGAACTGATAATGGCAAGAGAAGCCTTTGATAGAGAATTAAATCTCTACATGTTGGCACACACAGCATCAGCACAAAAGAAGGATCCATGCAGAGAATACATGTGCCATGAGTGTGGTAACATTTACCAATAGGCAGGATACAAACTAGTCAAAATTTAGGTACTTGAGGCATCTACATCAGCTGCAATTAAAGAAGAACGCCCTACTGTCACACAAGAACCAGTAGGGCCCTCAAAAATTCTGGAAAAAGAAACCAAACCACAGATATCCCGCCCTGTGTTAGTCAGCTCAGCTACTCAGACGATGGCCCAACCCAGTACTTATAATGCCGGGACACAGACCCTGCCATGGAAACAATTAGAAATAATGAATAACTGGAAGAAACAGTATGCTGTGGATCAAGATAAAATATTGCAGCAACATAAGTTGGCCTGGCAGAATCAGATGTATGCCAACTGGGATATTTGGGAACAGACACTGCAACAGCTCAAGGATTCTAAGAAAGAAGTCAAGGAATTAAAGGAAAAGTTGGTTTTGATGTTTTCATTAGTGAAAAAATTGTTGGCCACCCGTAAACCCTCCTTGAATTATTCTCTCTTCCTCTCTGAACGTCTTGTTTATTTTCAATTGAAGGCAATTAAGGATGGGAGACCTCATGAATTGCTCACAGCGGAACAATTTGTTAAAACATTTGCTGAGGCCCCTGCTAGTGACCAACATTTGTTATGTGAACTTTATCTCCATAATGAGGCTATGCCTAAGAATAGACAGGTCAATCTCACTCCAATTGTAGGTGATGTACAAATTAGGGCATTTGTTTCATTTCTTGCCAATCAGATCACATGGAAAAATTCTTTTATTGCAAGTAGGCATAATGAGGAGAATCGCCTCCTTTGGATTAGACCGGAACCTTCAAATCCGGCCATGTTTGTAGCAGAATATCACCGATTCTTGCAGAAGCCAGGAATGCACCACTACATACAAAAAATGCAAGCCTCAACACTTCTAAAGTGTCTACAGCTAGTCAGAGTGAAGGAAACTGCTGCCTTGAAGGCCAACACTATGTTCTGGCAACAGTCATGTAAGGAAAGATAAGAGTATCACCCTTTTAGCCCTGATAATCTTCAAGCTGCACTATCCAGGGTACCAAACTACATCAGATGCATTCGGCATTGTGGAGAGAACTGGATTGGTTATCATTTTCACTTCCCGATCTTATGGATGCCGAAAGAAAAATACCAGTCTCACTACCAATTGGCTAACAGGGACGAGGCAGTAGCATGGCAGAAATTGCAGAACAATCGAGGATTCCGAGCTTCGACAGAAGCCACCTTCTCCAGTTACTGCTTGAGCAACGTGCATGCACAGAGTCAGTACTCAAACTCTGACTCAGACTGAGAGTTGCCTGAGGACATGCAACCCTTTCAGCTGGGGGGGATGTTAGGACCTCACAATGTACCATTTTTACCATACATATTGACACCACCTTACCCTTTATAACTGTATTTAAAAAGGGTTCCATCATCATTTTCATTCACTTTATCCAAAGGTATATGAAATCCTCCTCTTTACTATATATTTAATCTGTTTACATATAATTCCATATTACTCTTATATTTCATCATTAATCGAAGGTAGATTGTTGCTAACACAAGTCTAAAAGATCGCAGATAATTTATGATAAGGAAAGTGTTGTGCTGAAACGATCGGCCGTTGCTGAAACAGTCGACTCCGTTGCTGAAACAGTCAAGCGGGCACGCAAATTCCGTCACTACTCGTGATTTTCGATTCTGGAAGAGTATTTTGGGAACAATGGCAACAAGATGAAGACAAGCGAGGAGTGGTTACACGGATTATTTTGAAGCCAGTACTTTTTCTGCATCTGTTGTAACAATATCTTTCTATGGAAGAATAGAAGGGCCCTGTTTTAAGAAAGAAGAATAGATTTGGATAAACATAGATTTGCTCTGATGTAACTGTAATAGATGTCTCCTCTTTAAAAAGAGGAGACATCATCATTAGAAGGAGAGTTAGAAACTACAGGAGAACATTGTTTTTGAGCGGAAAGGAGCTAGACTCCATTGTAATGTATCATTCCTTTTTGACAGATGAATAAAGGTTCCTTTTGAGCGCTTCAATTTAACTCTTTCCCTAGGGAATCTTGTGAGAAGGAAAGGGCCCGCCTTCATCACAAGATTCACCCGACTGTTCTTGTAGTTTGTTAATTTTCCTTATGATATTCGCACCTTAATTTAATTCTGTTTGCTGAAACATCAGTTGCATAGTTCTGTAATTCATTAAGCATTCTGTTTCCTTTAACACTGTATGAGTTTGGTACATTCATTCTTAAAAGAGCCAAGAGATCTTTTTCTATTATCTGTTTGAATGTATGATTGATGTTGGGAAGCAGGTGCTGAAGATTCCTGTGCAAAGGAATAGGGTCCTGTTCCCATTGATTGTCTTTCTTTTTCCTGCAGTGTGATTAGAAACAGGAGACAGGTGCTGAAGGTTCCTGTTCATGGGAATAGGGTCCTGTTTTCTTGAATTTATCTTTTCTATAGTGTGATTAGTGTCAGGCAGCAGGTGCTGAAGTTCCTATTTAAAGGAATAGGGTCCTGTTCCCTGTTATGGTTGATTGGTTTCCTTTCCTGCAGAGTGATTTCCTTTCATTAGGATTCTTAAAAGACTGCAATAGAGGAATTGCTTCTACTATAACATAAGTAGACTTCAGCATTGTTAAAACAGGGTGTGAATAATTAGATTTGTATGATTAATAATTGTGTGACTTTTACTACAACATTATTTTGCTTTTGGAATTGAGCATATCCAGTGCGTGGTTGTCTTTGGAATAAACAGACCTTCTCGGGTTGACAATTTACGTGGAGCTTGAATTGTTAAAACAATTAAAGCGACCAACACCGAGGAAGCATCTACTAATAATTGAACAACAACTTTTTCTTACACTTCACCTCCTCATTCTTCTATAAAAACTCTAGGAGTATTAATAATGTGTTATTTGGTTTTGAATTCATATCAAAGGCTATTATCGAGGCTGGTCAAGAGGTTTTTTGTAATTGAAGAAAGATAGGCTCATATGAGAAGCTTGAAGCTGTAAAGACCTACTGGATTTGAATATTGTAACTAGTTTGAACATCAAATATACAAGCTGATTTATGGGATCCTGGTCTATGTCAATGGTGATGTGTTTCTTACTGTAATTGTCATATTACTTATGTTTTCATATTGTCCACTATTCTCTGATAAAGAACAAAAAATATAGATTAGGATTTACTTAAAGTACCCTAAATCTCACTGATAAATCTTTATCTTTATGTTTTCTTCTAATTGTGTTTTTGAGGATAATTCAACAGAGTATAACTAGTGAAGTGTTGGTGAGCCCATGTTTCCTGAGTATAACTTGAGATATTTTCTTTTAAATTTTCCCTAAGAGTATGTCAAAAGCAGGCTAGATTCAAAGTTCTTACCTAATCTTAGGCTACTTTTTATGTTTATCTTAATTGTTTTCCTTTGAGAATATGCTGAAAGCGGACTAGGTTAAAAGTCCTTATTTGATCTTAAGCTATTCTTTGTTTTAACTGTTTTTCCTTGAGAATATACTGAAAGCAAGCTAAGTTAAAAGTATTTACTTGATCTTAGGCTATTTCTTGTTTTCCTTTGAGAGTATGTCAAAAGCAGGATAGGTTCAAAGTCCTTACCTGATCTTATATTTCCCTATGATTTTCTTATGTGTTTATTTATTTCACTCACTTCTTGATGTTTCATACCCTAACTCAATCTAAAAAGATCCTTTGATATAGATGACTTGCCCCATAGACCATACTTGTAACTTGTTGTGCAATTAAATCCTTTTGTGACTCCATAGCCCAATGGATTGACACTGTTTCATACCTATCCTATCAGATGAACCATTCTCTCAACCTGCTCATACCTTTACCCTTCAAAATACTTCCTTCATTTTGATGATATCCATCCCAACCAAAAACAAACAAAACCCCTGTACTTCATAACTAGCCTAATATGATATCATAAGCCTTAAAGAAATATCTTTGAAAAAACTTATATAGAGAGATCCCTCTCTGAATCCAGGGTGGCTAGATCGTAGGATTCCAAAGTGGTTTTGATGTAGGCTCTGCAACGTTTGTTCTTGCCAATCTTGCAAACTACGGAGACCTAACATAGTGGTGACAATACTGGGGAAAAACAATATTGGGTAATATATAACTTCACAACTCAAATAACCCCTATTTTAAAATGAAACAAGTGTCACCAAGACTGGTTATTATTGATTGTTGATGGTGAACAACAACCAAACCTTAAAAACAAGTAAAAATCCTTCACCTAGCGACTCCATTGGTATTCAGTAGGCCTACTGACCCCTCTGGTTTTTCCTAAGACTCTACTAGGAAATTCTGAATGAATTACATCTTGTACATCCTTAAGACCTCGAAATACCCAGAACATTTCAGATTGGTATTTAAATAAACATTGGTGGCGGACCATAGAACATTTTACCTCCAAAAGAGCTAAAAAATTCCACCTGGCGATTCCACAACCTCCAAAAGACCAAATGACTCCACTGGTATAAGAATCTGAACTGGTTGACCAGATACAGTGACCTCTTTCCTAATTTACAAACATGGAACCAAGGATACAAAGGAGATATGCTCCAATGAGTAGAGATCATATCCCTGGGTTCCCACATAATATGCCCCAGCTGTGTTGGGATGATAATCTTCCTATTTTTTAAGGTGAAAAGTTTGTAAAAATTTTAGCTCTTCAACCTCGTAGAACAAAAGTTACGTAAATCTATCAAGGACTGCTTGGGAGCAAGAAACCTTTTAATATAAAGCTCGATACAAAATGTTATGAAACCGCCCCAAAAATAGAAGAATTAGAGAGATATCAACGCCTTAGAAATAAGCCACTCTGAGGGGGAAACCTCCTTTACATTACATAAATGAACAATTCTTGGATGATACAAATGACAAAACCTCCTTCTATATATAGGAGTCCATGGGGTCACAATATAATCCTAGCCAACCTAACAATAATAATGTAAGGGCACAATAATAACAATATTGGGGTTACACGGTTACAACAATAACAATAAGGGCGTTACACTAACAACAATAAGGGACTATACTAGTAATATAGGGACCTAAAATTGCATGTGTCACATGTTTGTGTATCACCAAAGCTATTTATGGCACACTCTTTTGCATTAAACAATCCTATATACCATTAGAATATGTGTCAAACACATTCCTACAACTTAATAGACCTTTAAGTCACAATAGTCACTTTTGTTGTAACTTGTGTTCTAGGTGTCGTAATGTGTCGTTTAACAACCACACTTAGAAATAAGTGTCGCTTTGCTATCCTTTAAAGGTGTGGTTGATGTTCATGAGTCTTGTTCATTATTTTGGCTTGTGTTGATGGCATTTGTGTTTCTGATCCATGTTTGAGTCCTGCATTTCTTTCTCTTACCCAGTTGGTCCCACACTTAGCCATTTTGGGATCTCTTCTTGGTCCTTCACCCCAATGCAAGTTGTGAAGGCATTATCCCTCTTACTAAGTGAGGAGCTTAACCTATTCATGGTCCTCAATGATACAATTCTACTCACCAATATTGGTGCACTAATTCCTCCTCAATATCATCTTAAAACTACTTCACATTGTGAACCTCCTAAGCTGGGAAGTAACCTAAGAATTCTTGGTTATACTGACTCACTACAGTGCGTTTTGGTCACCTACGCCTTGGATGACACATAGAGGACTCCTAGCTAACATCATGGACATATTCTACCCTCTTACAGAGGAAAAAATTGCAATGTAAAGACCCTCCTATCCTCCCAATGTAGTGAAAACCCTCCTAGGAAAAGTGGTTTCCTTCCTATGGCCTCCCTAAATGAAAAGTGAATTCCAATGGAAAATCACCCATTTTTGGGTCAAAATTTACTAGTATAGAAGTAAAAGTGCATTCCAAACCAACATTTACCCCTTCTTGAATAAAACTGGGTTGTCTTTCAAGCCTTCCCTTCCTCCCAGTGCATGACACACAATGAAGCATCAAACCTTCACCCTTCCATCTTCCCAATGTGCTATTATCTCAAGCCTATTCCTTGACAAGTATCCCTTAGTGCATGCCACAATATGAAGAGACAATCTGACTTTGACTAGGAAAATTATGCTTTCCTTAAGGCCTCTTATTTCTTCTTTAGTGCATAGTGTGGTCTTAAGCTTGAAGTCGTCATCCTTCCCTCTTCCCTTTCCCCCTTGCACTGACATTTGATTATACCTTTCTTCTTCAGTGCATGGCACTTTGGGAAGTCTCAAGGATGCATTCCCTTAACCCTTGACCAATCAAACTACGCTTTCCAAGTATTCCTCTCTTTCCTTCTTAGTGCATGGTGCAATATTAACAAACAATCTCACCACATTGAACCTTCATCTTCCCCATTGAATTGGACCAATGAGAAATCCTCTTTATAGTGTATGGCACAATAGAAATGAACAATGGAACCCTACTAAGCTACCGTTGAGTTTGAATGTTGCCTCCTAATCAACCCTCCTCCTTTGAAAACTTCCACAAGTCTATCATAAGCAGTTCATTCCCTTAGCCAGGTGGTGGTAGAATAGATGATTTTAAGACTGATTCTACTATGTAATTGGCAAGAGTTTCTTCTTAGGATGAAAATATAATACCAAAATAATATAGAAAGTAGATAGCACAAAGGAGCACTTGCAAGGAAGAAGCACATAAGAGAACCATCATGACGACATGAAGCAGATACTGGACCATGACAGAAAGAATAAGTTGACTATTGGCTCAGAAGATTCCAATACTGACTCAAGACCCTTTAAAGGGTAAATATGAAGAAAAAATAATATCTTCCATAATGATTAAGTACTAATTATATCTTCCATCAAGAATTCAATCCATAGAAGCAAAGAGAACAACTTGGCATTGCCACCTCATTATGAGCTCCATGTCATCATTGTCAAGTTGTAACTTGTAGAAGTTTCATCACTATGTGATATGTGTCCACGCATCTTACCACATAATCATGTGGAAGGTAATGATGTATTTCTAAGGAAAAGGAAAAAATGTAATGTGTGGAAGTCTAATTGTCATATGTGGAATACGAAAAGTCACTTAATCATATATGGACAAAATAGTCTTTAGGGGAATTCCAAAGGTAATTTAGAAGTTAAAGAGCTATTTAGAAGTCCAAAGGAAACATTATAAGTCTAAGAGTCATGAGGGTAGTAAAAGAGTCATGGGGATATGAAAAGTCATTCCTATTGTTATAAAAGAAATATCATAACTCATGCAAAGGACTTTTTGGAGGTTGAAGCTTTGGAGAGATGGTTTTGGCTTCTCTTACTTGGCACATGAGAGAAAAATATTCTTTGGAGAAGCTAAAAGTGAATTAATGTTCCACTAATGGAACTAGTGCTTCATTATTGTAAATGTTTAATTGGATATTTCACCTAATTGAATCTCAATGAGGAAACTGATTTTCATGCATGTATCAGGAATGTTTTAGGACTATTCTTGGGATGTTTACGATATATGTTGTGTTCATGTACTAGGGAAGTTGAACTATTTCAGTGGCTTTGGTACTCATCTTGTTGAACGTGTGTTGTATTCGCTTTAATGATCGTTATGTGAACTATTTTTGAAACAAATCTTTCCATGCTCTCGTGTGTCTCTCTTAGGTTAGTATTATTACTAATTCATTCCAGAGAATCACTCTCGTCTCCCTCTTGTGAAGGTATCCTTTTACACATTGCAATCGATGTTTCATAGTGTAAAATTACTTTCTTATTCAAGGTTTATGTATATAATATCGTATGTTATCCATTGAAACCAAGGCGAACCTTAATTTATATTGGCTAGACCAATACTCCATATGGGGCTCCTACTCCAAATGGTGTGAGGTCTAATTTGGGCTTCACATCGGGGAGACCCCCTGTATGTTGGAAGTATCCAACACCGTCAACAATTAGAAAGTTCTCAAAGAGAGATTTCCAATAGTATGTTGAAGTCCATAAATGGTTTCATAGATTTGAAGTTATTTCTAGTCAAAGTTAGGGACCTGAAAATCAAAGTTGTAGATCTAAATATGGAGTAGGGACAAAGCGGTGGGAAAGTTTGGCATTTTTTTAAACACGGTGGAGCTATTAGCAAGGTGGCTTAGTGAAGGCCCGGGAAAATGTGGCCAAACAACAAAGCAACATAACAAGTTTTTATTGACTCTTATTAGAGCCCATATGACATCTCATCACGACAGAGTTTTCCTTGCAAGGATCAAAGAGCGCATAAGCCTTAAGGCTTGAGAATAAATAACAGTTTAACAACAGTAGAGGTGGATAGTCCACATAACAGCAGAGTAGGAAAAACGAGCGTTGATTGGAAAAGAGTTCAACAACGGTGGTTCCCATAACCACATCACCCCAAGAGATCTTCCCCATAACAGAAAAGGTGCACATAGAGTTTGAAAGGCTAGGGATGATGTAAGGATGATCATACATGGAATAAAAAAATCATAGGACCGATAGAAAGGAAGTCAATCAATCATGGTTTTCAACGCTGTAAAAATATTAAATCTGGTGGTTTTAGCTTTTTAAATTTAATTAATAAATTAATGAAAAAACAAGGCCTGAGAACCACCTTCTCTCTCATCACTATCAGATGCATGGCATTATTTTATTTGTGCAGGATGGCGTTAACATGGCATCGGTCTAGGGGACACATGACATGCATTTTTGGTGTTTTCAGTTGGTCAAATGGGCCAATTATGTGTGACACGTGTCACAATTAAGGAGGAAACATGTGGGAATTTTGACGTAAGAATGACATCATCCCAGAGGCTTTATCCTGGAAGGTTTAGAATGCGAATAGGAAAATGTGTCCAGGTTGACTAAGGACTAGGATGTGATAGTGGTTACGACAGAGCCGAGAACTAATGAGAATGAGGCTAGGAAATGTCATCTTGGAGGCACCACCACGAAAGGAAATAAAATGGTGCATTGGTTTTGCGGTGGTTTCATGTGTCATTGCGACCATGGGCCTTTAGGATAATGCCAATGAAATTGTGTTTTGAGCTGATGAATAAATACAAAACACTGAGGATTTAAGCACCATTGGGCTTGAATGGGCCGGCATCTATTTGCACCATGCTTGGAAAGATACACAAAAATTAGATATTAGCCACATTTGGGTCACACAAGCATTAGAAGTATGAATAAGTTGGCAACAATTTCAACACTATGTGCTACATTTATTGATGTCGCTAGAAATGAAAGTGCTCCAAAGACATGGTTGTAGTCGTTGGTGGTTGAGACAAAATAGAGTGAAAAAAGGAAATGAGGACAATGGATATGTGTTACTGGCCTATAAATATAGGATTCATAATTTTGACTTGACTATTGGTAATCTTGTAAATATGTACATACTTTTCCTTCTGCAAGTTGTATTCTCATATTTTGTAAGAAATTAAAAAAAAAATCAGTAATAAAAAAGAGGGTAAGAAGTCCTAAAAGAACAATCAAAGGACTTAGAAAAAATAATAGACCCCAAAGAAAAATGAATAGAACATGAAAGTGTGCAAGTATAAATGCCACTACTTTTATCTTTTGTAGTTGATTATGGCAGAGTGTCAATAAATGCCATAATATGTGATGAGTTGAACAATTTAATCTTAACTTGTCACTTTTCAATTTCAAATGTTTTAGATAGAGAATAAAGAATTTTCATACAGTTTAATCATGACAATTCAGTAGTTAGATAGAGAAATAAGTGAATCCAACAGTTTAATCTAGATTCATGGATGAAATAAGTGTAGAATTAGATAGTTTTATTGCTTTCGGAAAGAATAAATGTTGTAAAGGTTGCTAGTCCAAATGCACCTAATCAAAATGGAAGGAAAAAATGTTAGCAGTTAAAATTGGGTAGGTAGAAGAAGGTGAGAAGCATCATTGTAAATATTATTCACCAGGGCTACAAATAACTAACTTCCCTTCCCCATAAACATTTATCATTCTAAACTATTAGTCAGAAAGGATCAAGGCATTTCGATCGCTGGGGACCTAATTCAAGGCTCTATGGCTGACTCGTTGAAAATGTTAAGTTGTTATATTAATCCCAAAAATCACATCATTTTCCATTCATGCATTCGTTTCCATGAAAAATCATAAGTAAAAAACCTCATTTTACTTAATGATGCTCTAATCCCCATTTGATTAATTTCCCACATTTCATGAAAGCATAAAACCCTCAAAATGACATTTTATCCTAACTTGGAGTGATAAAGTAATTATAATGCAAATTTGCCTTTAATCTTCACTTATCTTAGTTATATTAATGTGTTTTGAGTATTCACTTTTCCCTTTTCATATTAACACCTAACATATTTTAATAATTCCCTAGAAAAATAACCTTCTCCTATTTAATATCACTCCCTTTTATTAAATATCCCCAAAAACCCATTAATATAACTTTAAGCCAAAGTTTATTATCCTCAAATGTTTAAATAAAACCCACATTAAACCCCCTTTGGCTAAAAATAACTTTATGCAAATATCCCGCCCTCTATGGTTATTAAATCGATTTGATTTAATTAACTATGTAATAAAAATATAAAGAAATCTTTAAACATGTTTATATGTGTTTAAAACAAAAAATATAAAACATGAAGTTTAATTTAAGATAAACTTCAAAGAAATCCTATTCCCCTGTTTATATTCTCTTTCCCGATTACCTAACCCAAGGTTAAAACCTTAAATCTATCATTTTCCCTATTATTAATTTCTAATAAAACTCTAACCTACAAAAATCCCTCATCACCTTCGGATTTAATATCGACCATCCGATCTCCTCATCCCATTGATCCGACAGTTCTCATCGAACGCGATGAATAATCCCCAACCCCCTTTCTTTCCCCCATCGCATTGAGTATTAGCCGTCCTATCTTCAAGCATCCCTCTAATTTAACGGTCCACATCTGATAACATATACCCCCGCCCCCACCACTCCTCGTCATGTTAAACTTCAACCGTAGATATTCACTCACCAGATCTACGGCTAATATTTAAAGCCCCGACCCCACTGCATTTACCCCGCAGCTTTCAATCAAATCCCAACCATTCGCTACACTCCGCCACATCCGACGACACAAATTCCATATCGCATTTTTTAAGTGATCGACCAAAGTTCCCAAAAGATTTTGCGAAAAAAAAGTTGTTTTTTGAAACCGCCACCCGCTACGTGTACGAAATATATTGGATCGCATTGCTAAAGCTAAAAACCACTTACTGCTCGAAAGCAGTGTGAAAACCATTACTGGTTTTCCTTTCAAATGAAAAACCGCTCCTTCCATGTCCACTTTACCTGCAATTAATACTCACATGATCCATAAAAACTAAGGTTTTAACCTTAGCTTTTTATCATTTTCATACCTGTACGCCCTATTCCTCTGAGAATAAATCGCAGACACCATTGCTGAGCTAATTTCAAAATAATTTTCCATCCTAAAGTCATTCCTACTCTGAACAGTTACTACCAACAACTCCCAGTGCCTGATATCAAACCAATGCAACCAGTTTGAAGACTGGTACCACCTTCAATCTCATTCGACCGCAACAATACCTGTTCAAAGGTATTTATTAGTAATTCGAGCCTACAAATTTCAAATTTTTAAACAAAATCAAAATTAATTTTGAAATTAAAAGCCAAAAATTACTCCTCTGAGAGTACTTAAACCTTGAAGAAACAGGGGAAACCCTGTCAATTTTTTTCCAAAATTTTCCGCTTCCTTATTAAGAGTTTTAACCATCCAAAAGATATTCTTGTGGTTAAAATACCTTAGAATTGTTGAAGAAACCATTGAAAACTCCTTTCCCACCTTCTGCACAGTACAAATCTACTTTTTCCTCATAAACCCTCGCCCATATTCCGATTTTCTACCAAATCAGCTTAATTGACCCTCTGCTTTCATAAAAAGCTGAACAAACAATTTAATCTTGTTCAGTTTCTTCAAAAATGACTAAAAAGTAGGTAATCCCTAAAACTGGAGGTCCTAAACCTCAAAAGCCTGCCTCCAGCAAGCTTTCAAATCCCAAACCACCCATAATAGAATAACCTACTCCTGTTTTAACTGTTGATTCTACTTAAGTGGTCAGACCTTTACAGCCTCCTGTCACCACTAAAGAAAGCAATCCTTTGATTGACTTAGATTACAGAATTGTTGATGCCACTCTTGAATTTGATCTTCTGGAAGTGCATAGCTAGTGTTAGGAGAAATTTGAAAAGAAAATGGTAAATGACATACCTGTATGGGATTCCAATTTGCCCAAGTATATAGTTCCCATCACCCATCCTACTCAGGATTTCATTAGGTTGTGTCAGATGCATTATATTCTTGATCAAAGGTGCATGGTTAACAAAGATAGTGAGGTCTTATTTTATATAACTGCTCAATCAATCAATGACATGCTCCAGCTAAGCCATGAACCACAAGCAGTGTCATTGTCAATTGAATACTTGACCCAGATGTATTTAGACCTAGATTTCCCTAGGAAGATTGAAATCCTTCAGAACTTCATGCCCAATCATGTCAACCTTCCCAAGGTGAATCCTCCTTATGATACCTTTGATTTTCCTGAAGGCTCTATACAAGTCATTTCCATGCTATCATTTATTTTAGGTTATGTTAAAGATGAATTCACAGATGCTTCTATCTTAGGCTACCTCTCCACTTTGTCTCCTGGAAAACAGCCAGAGTTGATCTTTGACTTTGCCAAATTTATTCCTGACAATATTCATTATCAGCTAATAAAATTACCTGATGAAGGAGTGTTCAGATATACTTCATATCTGTTACATCTCTTCTTGTTCTCTCAAGCAGATAATTTTCCCTTTGCATTACAGAAGATGGATATGGAAGGAAAACCACTTTCAGTAGTATTTTGGGCCTCTCTTCTAAGAAATAATAGCAGTGAGTACAGTTACAGTGATTTCAATGACTTATTTATCAGACCAGCAATCAGTTTGTTGGATAAAGCAAAACCACCAAGAATAAATGAAGAGATCAAAAGGATTTTATAGTTGTCTGAAAACTGTAAAATGGGTGATTGGTATTTGTACAAAAATCACACCGAGATTAGAATATATGGTGCAATCTTGGCCCCATACAAATTTCCAAAGTTTCTAACCATCAGGATCTTTGCTCTAGAATACATAAGGCAGATTTTGAATGCAGATGCAGTAAATTTTATAGCATCAAAAAAGAAGGCACAATTCAAATTGAAAAGTCAAATTGGCTCTTTCATAGTTAACAACAAAGATGCCTTGAAGGAGGTAACCAACAAACTATCAGCATTCAAATTTCAGGAAATTTTTTACTGGAACTATGATCCTTAGGGTATTCTGAGCAATCTCAGGATCAAATGCAAATTGCCCCCATTCCTACATGAATCTAAGCCACTAATTGAAAAATATGCTAATCAATTGGAATGGGTTGCCAATACTTTAAATGATGATGATCAGGAGATACAGATAGATCATTTGGACAGTACACAGGTGGTTACAGTTAAGCAACCAACAGAGGTATCCAACAAAAGACCGAGGAAAGAAGAAGGATATTTGGGCGAGACAATCATTGAAAACAAATTTAAAACAGTCTACAACAAAAAGGCCAAAATGACTACTCTAGAAAAAGAAGGAATCATAGATGTGGATGATACTAATGAGTAGGAAACAAATGATGAAGCCACCATGATTGTGAATGAGACACTTAGACAAATTCAAAATGAACAGGTACAAGCACAGGGTAAAGGCAAAGAGATGGTTGAAATGGAAATGGATACATAAGCTCCCTCTTCTTCTAAAACAACTGAAGAAATTGATTTTGATATTCAGAAGAGGTTCAAGCTAATCAAGGAGAAGAATGAAGAAATAAAAAATGAAGTTTATTCTAAACTTCTGAAAGAAAAACCAGGAGATAAGGACAGACTAGTAACAACATTTGATTACTCAACCAATAAAATGATCATGTCCTTTCTTCAACTAGTGGTAGCACATCCAAAATCAGCCTCAGACTACAGAAAGACAGAATTTGCAGTAAATGTTGATACTATTCACGAGCTAGATCAGATAGAATTCCACAGGAGTGCATCAGAAATGTTATATTCAAAGGTAGTAAGCAAAACAATGAGTGCTACCATGCTCCAAAAGACTGTATCCAACTTGAAAACTCAAATGAAGTTGGATAAATCATCTTTACATGCTAAGGATTTGAGGATAGAATCCTTAGAAGATTTGGTAATTGAAACAGGAGCAGATACTTCTAACACTGAAGTTGCTGGAAAATTAATAAGGCAAAAGAATGATGATATTGCAACCTTAAGAAAGCAGCTTAAATTGCCACAAAGTGAGCACCCTCAGGCAAAAGAAGTCCTTCAGGAAAAGACAGAGAAAGAGGAAACTATGAAACTTGTTTTGAAAATGGTAGCCCAAATAAAAGAGATGGAAAACCAAATAGAATCTTTAATGCAAGAAAATGAATGTTTGAAAAAAGCTCAGCAAGTTTCCATTCCTACAGTTATTCCAACTGTAAGTACAGCTGTTCCCTCAAAATTGGCAGAACATTTGGCACCGAAAGGAGTATTGGCAACTGCAGTGTTAATTACTTCTAAATACATCTCTGCCACTTCTTCATCAACATCACAGTAAATCCAATAGGAGAAACAATTGCCATAGTCAAGGCTATGGAAGACATGTCCATAAAAGATAAATAAATAATCAACTTAAAAGGCACCATCAGAAATCTGGAAACATCTAACAGAGATGCATTAATCACTTCCAAAGGACATGAGCAGAGGGCCAACAGATTGCAGGAACAGGTTAAGATTCTTCAACAGCAGGTTAATCTCACTGAGCAAGTATCTTATATTAAGAATTATCTTTGGAATAACATCATTTAGGGCATACATTTGCAATGGCCCTCAATCCAAATAATTTATGAACAAAAATAATTGCTTAAAGCAGCACAGATAGAAATACAGAAGACAAAAGAAGAACTAGTTGATAAGCCTGCCCAAGCCTTGGGACTTATCACATTTCTGAATAGCAAACATAGAGAATAACTTGAAGAGTTAAAAATTCAGGATAGAACTGAAAGTATACTTCAAATCAAAAAGGTCCTGAATAAGAGAAACATGATGAATAATTTGAAAGACAGGTGCAAGGATATGAAATTGGAAATCACAAGATTTTGGGCCAAATACACAGTATTATCAGAAGCAGGCTTACCAAATATTCATGCATTGAATGAAAAATTGATGCCACAAAAAGATTATGATAACAAAATAAGGGCATATGCTAAAGCGTAGGTCAACAAACCTTTACCTCAAGGGTCTCCTACTAGTAAAGTCATTTTGGAATATTTTGAAAATTTGTTCTTTTTGCAAAATGAAACCAAACATATTTTCATAGTAAAGCCCAATTTTGCAAAGTATACAGAGGCAGATGAAAGTTACAGGAAGCTAAAGAGCATGAGAATTCCCAGTGCAGAGCAATGGCAGGAATTCACTGATTTACTATGAAATTTTGCAGTCAAAGTATATCAAGATGAAAAATCAGTGATTAAAGAGTATCAATGGTCAAAGTGTATCAGTAAAAACAAGATGTTACTGCTGGTTATTTTTAATTTACAGCAGTAAACAGTGAAAGAAAGTAGAGTAAAAGAGTATCAGAGAAAAACGTGAAAGAGGAGGAGTGCACTACAAGTCATCTTCCACAAGATAATGTCCCAAGTGCCAGCAATACTTCCAGCTAAACAAAAAATCAGTTTGAGTAGATAAACTGTTCTATTTTTCTTGTAAAAGAGGACAACCTGCCCATTTTTTTTGCAGTTGTCCCTCTTCTTATGTAATAATTCCTATTTTTTCTTGAGATATTCTCTCAAAATTTTGAGATATTTTGTAAGCAATTTATTTGTATAAATACTTCATCTTTCGAAGTATTTTGTGTGGAATAAAATTATCAAGACTACTATAGACTTTTTTGTTGAAAACATTGGGATTTTATGTGAGTTAAGTTGAAGCAACAGGTTGGAAACTGAAGCAAATAAACATCATAACTAATGATCCTCGTGTTGATCAGATGAGTATTGTATCTTCCAGTTTTCATTGTTTATATCTTTAAGTTTCATTCATACATCTTGTGTTATTTTCCATCTTAAATGAATAACTAGGAAAGGTATTACATAATCAGTGTAAAAAGCTCTCTGTTTTTACTAGTTTTCATGTTTATGTTTTCTGCTGATTTCCAGACTTTAGAATTCTTAATTGCTCTTTAGTCTCATTTGACCTCAATTTCCCTCTTCCTTTTCTATGATCTAAGGATTCTTAACTGCCCTTAGTCCAGATCATACCACTTCATCAAAATAGCCTTTTCAAACCCTCTGAAGATCATCTATCTTGCCCTTAGTATATTTGTTCTTTTGACCTTAGTTTTCTAGTCTTGTTTTCTATAAATTTGACTCCATTGCCCAATGGTTAGGTAGATATTTCTATGGTTTCCCTTGTAGTCCTTTATTCCTACCAACATTCAAAAAATCAAACCAAATTGTCCACTCATAGCTAGCCTAAAATCCATTACAAAACAAAGCTAAATCTTAAGGAGAGATCCCTCTCCGGAAATCAGGAAGGCTAGATCCTGAATTCTAAAAGAGGTTCTTGGTTACCCCTGGTTTTCTTTAACTATAAACCAAAATCCCACGACCTAGGAATTACTAGGGTGATAACATACTGGCAACCATACTGGGGACTAACCACTCTCTAGTTTTAAGTTTAATCTTGAAGGAAGATTTTTAAACATATCTTTTCTACTTTAAGATTAAGTTTAAAGGTTGTGGGTATTTACACAATAAACATTCTGGCTCCCAAGAAATTCTATTATACTATATCCAATCTTGATCCCAATCTTGTAGATATAGTAGACAATTCGGACTAGATAGGAAAAAAGAAAAAACAAACTGTTAGTTCAGAAACTGAAGTACCCCTGAAAAGAGTTGATTCTTTACCCAAAGAATTAGTAAGCTTATCAGATATTGAATTTGATTTGAAGTTTGAAAAATCTCTATTTAGAACCAAGTTTGAAACTAATTTAAAGGAAACTGTTTTAGATCCCGTTTTTACTTCCTTTGTGAATGAAAAGCAGAAATTTATTTTAGCACCTATTAAATTAGATAAAACTGAAAGTCAACAGTAAAAAGGGTAAGTGTCACTAAAGTTAAAGACATTGATGAAGCTATAAAGTTAGCCAATTTTTTGTCTCAATTTAAACCTCCAGTTTCTCAATTATACACCACCATCTTCCCAGCATCAGATTCTACTTTGCATGCTGCCACCTCATTTACAGATTCCACTATCAGTTCTCCTTCGGAGCCTGTTATTCTTGAGTTGCCTTTGCAGCCTAGGATCATATATTCATCATATCCTCAATCCACCGCTAGCTCATCCATAGATCCATTCATCCCTGAGCTTCCCTTGTAGCCTAAAGTAGTATTTTCATCATTCACCAAATCTATTACAACCACCACCATAAGCCCTAGCCATACTACTTCTTTTTCATCTCCTTTTCCAAGCTCTTCAAGTACATCCACTGTTGTAATCAACACTATCCTTGCAATTACTATTGTACCTCCCAGTTTAGCAAGAATCCAAGCCATGGCAACCAGATATGCTCCCTTGGTCTTACCTCAAAATCTCCATGACATGCCCCAAAATTACCAAAAGGACATCCCATTGTTTGATAATTTTTCACAAATCACTGCACAGCAACATATCACTAGAATGAATGATTTTTGGGAAATTTATGAGATAGATGAGTTTGATGTCAGAATGAGGTTATTTGCACAAAGCTTAACTGGAGAAGTAAAAACATGGTTTAGAAGTTTAGGTGTTGGTACTATAGCAGATCTAGCTGCATTCCATAGATTTTTCCTAAATAAATGGGAAAAGAAGAAGAATCCCATGCAAATACTATCTGATTTTGATGCTGTTAAGAGAGCCCGTAATGAATCTGTACAAGATTTTTGCACCAGGTACAACAGTGTTTACAATTCTATTCCTGCAGACCTTAAACCCACTCCATATTCCATGCTACTCAAATTCCCTGACTGTTTTGATGTAGACATGGCTTATCAACTTAAATAAAGGGATGCAGACACCCTAGAACAAATGCAACTAAATGTTGTTGGAGTATAAATCAATATCCTTGCCAGAAAATCTAGAATGAGAAACGAAAGAAGGGTTACTATCAAAGAAGAGGCTTCAAACTTAGATGGAAAATTTGATTTTATCAACAAAACATTAGAAAAAGTAGTTGAGAGACTAGATCACATTGAAAGAAAACCACAATGGGAGAATCAATCCCAAATTAGGAATCCCAACTACAGGAAAAACAACAATCCTGGGAAAGGTAAAGAACCTTCCCCAGATCAGAACATAAGACCCCCATTCCAAGAAAACTTCACAGAGAGTTCACAAAACAATGTTGAGGAGGAGGAAGACATCAACATAGTTATGGGGATAGATGAAAACAATACAATTTTCCTCACTCAGGAGGACCAGGAACTCTTTGAGCTGCAACAGTTCAAAGTGGAATATGGTGAATCCTTCGATTATAAACAAGGTTATGACTTTGCAATCAATGAAATTCACAACCAATATAACCTTAGGAGCAAGAAAACCAATGAGCCTACTACAAAGAACAATGCTCCAACCCAACAAAGTCAAAACAAAAAGAAGATTGAGGCTCCCAAAACGAAATTGATGCAGATTCTTCCCAGAGAAAATAAAAAAAATTCGAACCCACCCACTCCTTAAAAACAACAAAGTCCAAAGATTGTAGATATTACTAATGAGGTCGCTCAATCCTCCAAATATGCTCAAAAGGCTAATACTACAAAAACCACCAATTCAGCAACAGTCAATGATCCAAAAAAGAATCCAACTGACTCAAAATCATCAAATCCTAAATCTTCTGTTGAGAATCCCAAGTCTGATAAAGCATCTGCTAACCCTCAAACTGTTCCTGAAAAAACAATTAAAGATAGCAGAAACCAAGAAACTCAAACAGAAGACAAAATAAAACCTCAAACCAAAGGTAAAACTGTTGAAACACAAGAAAAATCATCCCAAACCACAGTTCCAAAAGATGAAATAATTCAAGCCATCAAATCTCATTCAACATTTAACATGCAATCTGAAATATCCAAGTTAAAGATAGTTGTTCCCTTAGTAGAATTGGCTAAAAATGACTTGTATAGATCTATTATTACTGAAACATTAAATGTAAATGAAAATGAGAATACAATTAATATGAGTGAGGACAGACCTGAATTAACCTTTGGTCCAAATGTAGATGGTAAGCATTTAGATCGGTCAATACCTCCATTTTATTTAAGTCTTGCTGTACATGATCAGATATTACACAGTGCTATGCTAGATACTGAAGCCTCGCACAACCTAATGCCCAGAGCAATAATGGAAACCTTGAATCTAGACATAACCTGGACATATAAATATTTGTTTTCATTTGATTCATCTAAAGTCCAATGCATAGGATTGATAAAATATCTGTGTGTAAACTTAGTTCAATATCCTGGTAAAAGCATGATCATGGATGTTGTGGTAGCTGATATCCTGCCAAAGTATGGCATGCTTCTTTCTCGCTCATGGGGAGAAAAGTTGCAGGGATCTCTACAACTTGACATGAGTTACGCCACTATCTCGGTATTTGGACAGCCCAAAAATCTTTACAAAGAAACCTTAATGAATTTTATGATCAGTCATGCTGATAGACCTACGAATTATCCAATCTATTCAACTCCTACTGATCTTGATTCCTTTATTCTCAGTAAATATGATCATAATAATAGCCAAAATGAAATCACTGATAAGAAGTCTAAAAATAATGGATGATTACATTGGTCATGAGGCTTTATGGCATTTGGGTTTTGATGGATCAGTGAATAAATTAGGAGTTGGAGCTGGTGTATGGATTACCAACATTGAAACAAGCCATTCCCAAGGACATGCCTTTAGATTGAATTTCAAATGTACCAATAACATGGCTGAATATGAGGCTTTAATCTTAGGTCTTCAAATCATTAGAAAATTGGGAGGGAAAAGAATATTGGTTATGGGAGATTCAGAGCTAGTTATCAAGAAAATAAACATTGAATACTCAGTTCACAATCCTAGACTGGCCAGATACAGGGACACATCACATGATTTGGTTGAAGATTTTTTAGAAAGCATGTTTCCTATCATTCCTAGAAAACAGAATATGCAGGCCCATTGTTTAGCAACCTTTCCCAGTACTTGCAAATTTCCATTTTCACCATTACAAAAATACACCGCTGAAATCAAACATAGACCCGTTGTCCCAGATAATGTAAAATACTGGCAAATTTTCTCAGAAGAAGAAAAAATTTATCACTTTTTGAAAAATGAATGAGAGTTTCAAAATTTCCAAATTGATAACGATTGTAATATAGATTCACCTTGTAACATAGATTCAAATTCTTGTCAAATAGATGATTTATAAGATTTAGATGTACATAATTTTGATAAACCTACTATATTTACTCAGAGTGACATAGATGAATTGGAAAAAGTAGATATAGAGGAAATGATGGAAGATGAACCAGATTTGATTGATTTAAAGCATAACATTTTACCCAGAGGTTTAACTCCCCTAGAAGATTTGTTTAATTCCAACGATGTGCCCAAAAGGCCAAAAATGGAACCAGTCAGGTCTGATATAGAAGAGTGTAACATAGGAACAGATGAAAAACCAAAAATGATCAAACTATCAAAATCCTTGTCATCAGAAGAAAAGGTTAAATACATATAAATTTTGAAAGAATATCAGGATGTTTTTGCATGGGGTTATGAAGATTTGAAAACTTACAACAAAGACATAATTCAACATAAGATTCCTTTGAAAGAAAATCAAAAACCTTTTCAACAAAAACTAAGAAGGATTAATCCAATCTTGTTACCTTTAATCGAAAAAGAAGTTAAAAGAATGTTTGATGCACAAATAATTGCACCAGTCAGATATTCTGACTGGGTATCTAATTTAGTGCCCACCAGAAAGAAAACAGGAGAAATTCGACTGTGTATAGACTTTAGAAATCTCAATAAAGCTTCCTTGAAAGACAATTACCCCTTGCCTAAAATGGATCATATTTTGCAGAGGGTGGCAGGTTCTTCAAGAATTTCTTTACTAGATGGTTTCTCTGGTTATAATCAAATTCTAGTTCATAAAGATGATCAAAATAAAACTTCATTTACTACTCCTTGGGGCACTTTCATGTACGTGAAAATGCCTTTTGGATTGAAAAATGCAAGAGCTACTATTCAGAGGGCAATGGATATTGCCTTTGCCAAAGAGATCCATGAATTTTTAATTATTTATCTTGATGATATGTAATGTCCCAAATTTTTGCAAATAAATTGGGACATTAATTTTTGCTCATATTATCTAGGAGATAAATAAAATGGGTAAGGAGACCCATTTGCATAAATAAAATTCCACATGAAGTGGGAAGGGATCCATGGAGTAGCCATTTTTGCACCTCCTAGTGTGAAAAGGGGACAAACACATGAGGATGGAGTCATGTTGACCAAGTCAACAACGCAACACAAGAGGGTGTAGCTTGCTTGGGAAGCCAGTGCAGTTAGAAAGGGAGGAAACTTCTAGAGAAAGGAAACCCTAATAGGTTGGGATCCATGGCATAGAGACATCATTTTCATATAAGGAGGGTGAGGCAGCCATAGAGATTATCATTGAAGATTTGGACTTTGAGTCTATTTGCAATCTCCAACTGTTCAGCTGAATTGCAGTGCCTTTGGCACGAGGGATTCCTGTTTAGGAGTTCCTCTCCTCTCTTGAGTAGCTCAAGGAGGATTGCTCTTCATTTCTCCATATTCAAGAATTTGGCCATAGCCACTTCTTCATCTACATCGCAGTCACTGGGTTGTGTTGTAGGTGTAGCTGTGGAGGAGATTCCACAACACCATTCCTTGGATCATTTCTCATAGGAAGGAGTTCCTATTCTTTGGGAGGATCAACAAGGATGGTTTATAGAGCTGATTTGAATGTTTTGGCAGGAGGCCAATCTTCTTCCACCTTCATCAGTGTAGTCCCTTCCATAGACTGAGTTATCTCAGAGTTTGTCTGCAGTGGGGGTTTGCTCCACCATTTTGGAGGTAGAGATTTCTTGTGTCGGGATCAACCTTGCACTCAAGGAATCCATTGGAGGAGGTTATTTCAGTTTGCAGGCCATATTCATTCTCCTCCTTCTATTGTATATTTTGAGTTGGTGCAGCTACCCATCAACTCTGGCATTATTGTATTTTCATATTTTGTACATGTATTATAGCCAATCCTTCTAAGGATTGTGTATTAGTGTTATAGTAGTGTTTTCAGGGGTTGAGAGCATGCTCCCCCTCATTTCTTGAGCTATTATTGTAATATCATTTTATTACCGTTTTACATGTTGCTGTGTCTCCATGTTACTGTGTAGTCATAGCTGAGGATTCACTTGTGTAGCTGTGACTATTGTACTTCTGCCTTGAGGATTGCTATTGTTCATCTTGAGTATCATTTCCCTCAAGATTTTGTATACATTTGCAACTACTATTATTGTAATAATATGGCTATCAGTTCTCCGGCATTTTCAGAAGTTTGAGCAAGTTCTCTTCATGCTTATGTTTTGCATATTGCTGTAGTTCATTCCCTTGAGCAATATCTTCCTAAGGAGGAAGTATTTGCATAGCTATAGGCAGAGCCTGAGCTAGGGCTAGATAGCCTCTGGTTCTCATCCTCTCCTTAGAGGTGAAATAACTGGTAAAAGCCCTCTTAGTCAATATCTGACATAGCCTTGTTTATATTTCCGACAAAGGAACACTTCGGTGGAGAAAAATTCTGTTGATTTCCATTTCGGGACATTACAGTGGTATCAAAGCATCTTTCTTGGCTCAGCCTGTAGCCCTCAAGCCCAAGAAAGAAGAAATCAAGATGATGAAGAGGATGAGCTTGTTCTCATTAGTTTTTAGATCCGGAAAGAACCTCTCCAAGGAGGTTGAGGAGAAAGAAGAAAGAGAGGAGGAAGGACCCTGCACTTCCTATTCTCATCAAGAAGGAGACAAAATTTTGAGCAAGAAGAAGACTCCATTTTCTGATGGAGGAAAGGGGGATAAGCTTACAATGATTCTTCCTAAATCTGCACCAAGCATTCATGGAGATCTCAAGGAGATTAGGAGGGAAACAAATGAAGAATCCCCAAGAGGGTTTGATCATAAAGAAAACTCTAGATTTGTACATAGTGGGTGTGAGCATTCAGCCACATGCTATGAGGGTCAGCGCAGTCATAGTCCCAGCAGTCCCATAAGGGAGGTGGAAGGAGAAGAAAGAGTGACCAAGGAGAAAAGGCAGCATGGTAGATTCTATCTATCACATTTTGATGGTTCACTTGCTGGTTTAGCCAAAGCTTGGGTGGAGGAATTAGACACCTTTTTGCAGCAGCACCAAATTCTGGAAAGTCAAGCTACCAGAGTTGCAGCGCTGCATATGAGAGGTAAGGCCTATGATTGGTGGATTTTTTAATCCTTTCCTTTGAATAATAATGGCATTACATCTTATGCAAATTTCACTAAGGCATTAGTGAAGAGATTTGATGGGAGGATTCTTGAGACACACATGACGGGTTTGCACAAAGAATACCAAACAAAACCCTTGCATGAAAATGCAATGCCTCTTCAGAAAAAAATGGAGGAGGCCAAAAATCTGAACCAAAAATTGCTGGAGAAAGAAATCTCATCTCACATCTTCGAGAAAGGGAACATGGGGATCTCTTTTCCAAAGGAGGATCCAATCATTGAGAAGTTTCCCACTTATGTTATAGATATTGAGGGAAATAGCGCTGTTAGATCTGGAGTTGATCTAGCACCTCATGCAGAGGGAAGAGGAGCTCTTTATCCACATAGAGGGATGCTTGCATCTTTTCAAGGAAGTCCCTAGGATCTCATGTATGGAGATCAAGGCACATCTCATGTTTTACCTGTGCCATTGTTGAGGAGGTGTGAAACCATGGAGGCACAAGGAGGAAGTAGGGAGAAGACCCAGGATCGTGAGATGATGAGTACACATCCCTATTCATCTATGGAGGTTGATGCACCTAAGGAGGTGTTTGGATTGCGCAGTGGAAGCATGGAGAGATTTATCCATTCATATATGCAGTCATCTCTTGATGATGATGTCTCACTTCTTCGAGACATTTTGTTGGGCAGACTATGGATCAGCAAAGGAGGATAGATGCTTCACATGTTGGGGCACCAATCATTGATTTCCGAAGGTTGGAGACCTGGGAGGAGCTTGATACAGTGTTGGGAGTCTGGGGTAGACTCAAGGAGAGAGAGATCATTCTCTCAACATTAGCATCACCCACTTCCATTTCAGACTCTGCGCTGAGGCAAAAGAAACAGAGGAGGGACAACAGCCTTCCAACTTGCATCTTTGACATGAGGGATTTCAAAGAAGATGATGACCATATGACAATTTCTCTTCATGAGAGATCATCAACGCTATCACTATGAAGATTAGATCCACATTGGAGCTCCTAGTTGTTGGGGAGTATTCTAAGGATATTTTTACTTGCTTGATCTTGGATGGCCAGTTGCACTTGGAGGAGTATTAAGTCAGAGATGGGGTCATCTTTTATCATGGTAGGATCTTCTTTCCTATAGCTTCCAAGCTCAAGCAAAATTTGCTACAAGCAGCTTGGGAGGATTTCCTTTTCAGCCCCACTTGTACTATGAGAGCATACCACACCATCATGGAGGGGTATTTTCAGATGGGCTTTGAGGAGGAGATACATCAGCATATGAGTAGATGCATGGTCTAGATGGAGATGGAGGAGAGACATGACTCTTTTAGAGAGTTACCACAGCCACCTCTTTTCTCTTCGAGGAGGAGAGAAGACTCATTTTTTAGCCACTCCATTTGTATGAGTAGGAGATATGGTGAGGGTATTCATTATGGTTTATATGATTATTTATATGATGTATGTATATGTCTCCTAACCTTACATGTGCAGGATGATGCTCCAAGGAGGAGCATTATTTTTTCTAGACCACATGGTTTAGATGAGGCAATAAGCATGATTGATGGCTATTCCATAGGAAGACTTGGGGAAGAGAGGAGTTATGGAGGGCATGCTCATTTTACACCTTGCATTATTCACTTCCTCCATACTTATCAGGAGATTAGAGCAACAGGAAAGTGGTTGAGAAGCCACTCATTTTATCAGTATCCATTGCAGTTGAGGGTCAAGCTGCGTTGGTTGCACTTGAGGGACCATTGTCCTTCACATTTGTTGCATATGGAAGCAAGCATGATTCTCATCTTTGCTCCCTATGCTTCTATTTTTGTTGTCTTTATGAGGAGCATGCTTGGGATAGAGACACATTGTGTGGATGTGTCCTTTGAGGGAGAAATTCCTCACCATTTTTGCACTACATGTTCTAAGGGGAACATGGGAGATGATATGGCCACTAGAGCAACTCACTTATTTCCATATGAGGTGAGCCATATGATGGATGACATACCATATGTTGATGACTTCTAACTCATCATATATGGAGATACTTGGGCTAGCCTAATTGACAACGTTGGGGGAGAGATCTTTGGAGGTCTAGCCTTCTTCTTGCCACTTGATGGCAACATTATTGTAGCCCAGGATCAGCAGACACTCCACACTTATCTTAAGTGGAGAGAGCGATAGCGTGGGGTAGACTATATGGTCTACCATGCGTAGATTTTCAACCCACCTTCTTTGCTGGAGCCAAAGGTGGATGACAGTTTTCTTGAGTTACCCAGTTGGGAGGTGACTCAAGGAGGGACCTCTAGACACCACTTGATATCTTCTTGAGCATTACACCTTACATGATGATGGCTTGAAAGCTACTTTCATGCTAAGGAGGAGCATTGTGGAGGATTGGATTGATGAGATAGCATCACTACATTTGGAGGAGATCATCATACAGGATGCTACAAGCAGAGGAGAAGAAGACACAGTTTATCCTTTCACTTTCTTGAGGGCAAGCAATCTTTGGGAGGGGAGGACTGTAATGTCCCAAATTTTTGCAAATAAATTGGAACATTAAATTTTGCTCATATTATCTAGGAGATAAATAAAATGAGTGAGGAGACCCATTTGCATAAATAAAATTCCACATGAAGTGGGAAGGGATCCATGGAGTAGCCATTTTTTCACCTCTTAGTATGAAAAGGGGGAAAACACATGAGGATGAAGTCATGTTGACCAAGTCAACAACGCATCACAAGAGGGCATAGCTTGCTTGGGAAGTCGGCATAGGAAACTTCTAGAGAAAGGAAACCCTAATAGGGTGGGGTCCATGTCATAGAGACATAATTTGCATATAAGGAGGATGAGGCAGCCATAGAGGGTATGATTGAAGATTTGGACTTTGAGTCTATTTTTAGTCTCCAGTTGTTCAGCTGAGTTGTAGTGCCTTTGGCACGAGGGATTCCTGTTTAGGAGTTCCTCTCCTCTCTTGAGTAGCTCAAGGAGGATTGCTCTTCATTTCTCCATATCAGGCATTTGGCCATAGCCACTTCTTCATCTACAACACAGTCACTGGGTTGTGTTGCAGGTGCTGCTATGGAGGAGATTCCACAACACCATTCCTTGGATCATTTATCATAGGAAGGAGTTCCTATTCTTTGGGAGGATCAGCAAGGAGGGTTTCTAGAGCTGATTTGCATATTTTGGCAGAAGGCTAAGCTTCTCCCACCTTCATCAGTGTAGTCCCTTCCATAGACTGCGTTATCTCAGAGTTAGTTTGCAGTGGGGGTTTGCTCCACCATTTTGGAGGAAGAGATTTCTTGTGCCGGGATCAGCCTTGCACTCAAGGAATCCATTAGAGGAGGTTGTTTCAGTTTGAAGGCCATATTCATTCTGCTCCTTCTATTGTATATTTTGAGTTGTTGTAGCTACCTAGCAACTTCGGCATTATTGTATTTTCATATTTTGTACATGTATTGCAGCCAATCCTTCTAAGGATTGTGTATTAGTGTTATAGTAGTGTTTTTAGGGGTTGAGAGCATGCTCCCCCTCATTTCTTCAGCTATTATTTTAATATCATTTTATTACCATTTTAAATATTCTTTGTGTCTCCATATTCTTTATGGGTCATTGGGGGATTCACTTGTGTAAATTTGTGAGCTATTGTACTTTAGCCTTGGTATTTTACTCTTATATCTTAGTCTAATTTCCCTCAAGATTTTGTATACATTTGCATCTGCTATTATTTCAATAAGATGGCTATGAGTTCTACAGCATTTTCAGAAGTTTGAGCAAGTTCTCTTCATGCTTATGTTTTGCATATTGTTGTAGTTCATTCCCTTGAGCAATATCTTCTTGAGGAAGAAATATTTGCATAGCTATAGGCAGAGTTTGAGGAAGGGCCAGATAGCCTTTGGTTCTCACCCTCTCTTTAGAGTTGAAATAACTGGTAAAATCCCTCTCAGTCAATCTCTGACATAGCCTTGCTCATATTTCCGAAAAAGGAACATTTTAGCGGTGAAAAAGCTGCTGATTTCCATTTGAGGACATGATATTACTATCTTTTCAAAAACAAATGATGAACACTTAGATCACCTGAGACAAGTCTTTATCAAATGCAGAAAATATGGTATATCCCTTAATCCTAAAAATACTTTTTGTTGGATTAGAAGAAGGAAAATTGTTAGGTCACATAATCTCCAAAGAAGGCATTAGAATAGACCCTGCAAGAATTGAAGCCATTTTAAACATTCAACCACCAAGGAACATAAAATAACTTCAAGCATTCTTGGGTAAAATCAAATTTTTAAGAAGATTTATCTCTAATCTGGCTGAAATCATAAAAGATCTCAACAATATGCTTAAAAAGGAATCTGCAATAAAATGGACAATAAAGGCCAAACAATCTTTCGAATCCATAAAACAAGCCTTAACAAAAGCACCAGTCCTCATAAGCCCGGATTATACAAAAGATTTCATAATCTTTTTCTTTGCATCTGAACACACCATAGCTGCAGTTCTTCTGCAGAAAAACAATCAAGGTTTTGAACAGCTAATTGCATTCTTTAGTAAAGCTCTCAGAGATGGACCTTTGAAGTATAATATAATGGAAAAATAGGCTTTAGCCCTGGTTAAAGCTATCAAGGATTTCAGAGTGTATATACTTCATTCACACATCATTGCATATGTCCCTAATGCAGTAATTAAAGATATTCTGACACAAGATGGACCTGATAGTAGGAGAGGAAAGTGGATAGCCACTATCCTTGAGTACGATCTGGAAATCAAACCAACTAAGCTCATTAAAGGACAAGGTTTAGCCAGATTGATGGCTGAATCAAATTGCAATGCTTTAGATATTAATTTCATTGCACAAATAGATGACCAGGAGGAGATGGCGACTCCATTGATCAGTGAGGCCTATCTAGACTCACCATGGTACTCTGATATTATCTTTGTACTAACACATTTACAAGCTCCTCCTGGGCTAACTAAAACCAAAGCAAAATTCATCAAACAGAAAGAAATGAGGTTTCGTATCTTAAATAATGCACTTTACTGGAAAGAAAATATTGGTATTTTACTAAATTGTTTATTAAAATCTGAGGCTAACAAAATTCTTGAGGAATTTCATGCAGGTGAATGTAAAGGCCACCTATACTAGAAGAGTACAGCTGAAAAAATACTAAGAGTGGGTTTTTACTGGCCAACTTTATTCTCTGATGTTAAAAAAATTGTCACCTCTTGCCACAAATGCCAAATTTTTGAAGGGAAAAAGAAACTATTGCCTTTACCTCTTAAGCCTATATCAACTGAAAAACCATTTCAACTATGGGGGTTAGACTTCATTGGTGAAATCCATCCTCCATCTTCAGGCCAACATAAAAGGATTTTAACTGCTAAATATTACTTTACCAAATGGATAGAAGACATTCCTACTGGGCAGGCCACTAATTTAGTTATAATCTCATTTATAGAAAGTAATATTTTATCAAGATTTGGATGCCCACATAAGATTATTACTGACAATGCAACAGCATTCAAGTCCAAGAAAATGATTTCTTTCTGTCATAAAGACCATATTACCTTAGGTCATTCCACAACATATTATCCCCAAGGTAATGGTTTAGCCGAATCATCAAACAAAAGCTTAATCAATATCATCAAAAAATTACTCCAAGACAACAAAAATACATGGAACAAAAAGTTGGTCTATGCCCTATGGGCTGATAGACTTACCACAAAAAAGTCTATTGGAACTTCACCTTATCAGATTTTTTATGGAACAGATGCAGTTTTCCCTTCTTCCTTGGGTGTTCCAGTCATGAATATTATCCAGGAATCACAGGTCGAAACAAATGATATTCAACGAAGAATCAATGAAACCATACATCTCCAACAAACTAGGGAAAAAGTTTATGAAAAATCACAAGTTTTACATGACAAAATCAAAAATATTTTTGATAAAAGGGTTAAAGAAGATGATTTTTTCATAGGAGATCAAGTTTTGAGATGGGACTCACGAAGGGAAGATAAAGGCAAACATGGAAAGTTTGAATTTCTATGGCAAGGACCCTATGTGATATATGGTTACAGAGGTAATAATTCCTTTTTCATCAGGAATTTGGATGGAACTAAACTTCAAGAAGGACCAGTGAATGGTAGGATGCTGAAACACTACTATTCTTCAGAATCACTCAACAGTTAAGATTGATTTACTTTATCATTGTAAATATTCATTGCAAGTTTGTAGATTGGATTGGAGATTTTATCTACAAAGTTGAAGCCCGAAGAGAAGGCCCTAATCTTTGCAGTATAAAATGTCATAAATATGAATTGTTGCAGAAAAACAGAAGACAATTACAGGATCACCAAGGTCAAAGATGAAGGCTACTAATCTTAGAGTTCTTGACATTCCACCAGGAAATGTCATCCCCAAGTGAAGCCGATGTTAGTGACCTATAAATATAGGATTCATAATTTTGACTTGACTGATGGTAATCTTGTAAATATGTACATACTTTGCCTTCTGCAAGTTGTATTCCCATATTTTGTAAAAAAATAAAAAATAAAAATAAAAATAAAATAAAAGAATAAAATCAAAAAGAGGGTAAAAAGTCCTAAAAGAAAAATCAAAGGACTTAGAAAAAATAATAGACCCCAAAGAAAAAGTTGAATAAAACTTGAAAATGTGCAAGCCTAAATGCCACTACTTTTACCTTTTGTAGTTGATTATGGAAGAGTGTCAATAAATGCTATAATCCATGATGAGTTAAACAGTTTAATCTTGACTTGTCATGTTTCAATTTCACCTGTTGTAGATAGAGAATAAAGAATTGTCATACAGTTTAATCATGAAAATTCAGTAGTTAGGTAGAGAATAAGTGAATCCAACAGTGTAATCTGGATTCCTGGATGAAATAAGTGTAGAATTAGATATTTTTATTTCTTTCAGAAAGAATAAATGTTGTAAAGGTTGCTAGCTCAAATGCACCTAATCAAAATGGAAGAAAAAATGATAGCAATTAAAATTGGGTAGGTAGAAGAAGGTGAGAAGTATCATTGTAAATATTATTCACCAGGGCTGCAAATAACTAACTTCCCTTCCCCATAGCCATTTATCATTCCAAACTATCAGTCAGAAAGGCTCAAGGCATTTCCTTGACTTATGTTGGGACCGAACCCAAGGCTCTATGGCTGACTAGTTGAAAATGTTAAATTGTTATATTAATCCCAAAAATCACATCATTTTCCATTCATGCATTCATTTCCACGAAAAATCATAAGTAAAAAACCTCATTTTACTTAATGATGCTCTAATCCCCATTTGATTAATTTCCCACATTTCATGAAAGCATAAAACCCTCAAAATGACATTTTATCCTAACTTGGAGTGATAAAGTAATTCTAATGCAAATTTGTCTTTAATCTTCACTTATCTTAGTTATATTAATGTGTTTTGAGTATTCACTTTTCCCTTTTCATATTAACACCTAACATATTTTAATAATTCCCTAGAAAAATAACCTTCTCCTATTTAATATAACTCTCTTTTTATTAAATAGCCCCAAAAACCCATTATTATAACTTTAGCCAAAGTTTATTATCCCCACATGTTTTAATAATACCCAAAATAAACCCCTTTTGGCTAAAAATATCATTATTCAAATATCCCGCCCTCTGTGGTTATTAAATCGATTCGATTTAATTAACTATATAATAAAATATAAAGAAATCTTTAAACATGTTTATATGTGTTTAAAAAAAATATATATAAAACCCGAAGTTTAATTTAAGTTAAACTTCAAAGAAATCCGATTCCCCTCTTTATATACCCCTTTTACCAAAGCCCTAACCTTGGTTAAAAATCCCTCATTGCCTTTGGATTTAATATCGACCATCCGATTTCCTCATCCCATTGATCCGATGGTTCTCATCGAATGCGATAAACAATCCCCAACCCCCCTATCTTTCCCCCATCGCATTGAATATTAGCCATCCGATCTTCAATCATCCCTCTAATCTAATGGTCCACATCTAACCCGATAACATATACCCCCGCCCCCACCACTCCTCATTGGGTTAAACTTCAACTGTAGATCTTCACTCACCAGATCTACGGCTAATATCTAAAGCCTCGGCCCCATTGCATTTACCCCACAGCTTTCAATCAAATCCCGACTGTTCGCTCCACTCCACCACATCCAACGATGCACGTCTCATTTCACATTTTTAAAGTGATCGACCAAAGTTCCCAAAAAAATTTGCAAAAAAAGTTGTTTTGAGAAACCATCGTCCGCTACGTGTCCGAATTATATTGGATCGCATTGTTCAATCTTAAAATCACTTACTGCTCAAAAGCAATGCGAAAACCATTACTGGTTTTCCTTTCAAATAAAAAACCGCTCCTGCCATGTCCACATGACCTGCAATTAATACTCACATGATCCATAAAAACTAAGGTTTTAACCTTAGTTCTTTATCATTTTCATACCTGTGCGCCCTATTTCTCCGAGAATTAATCGCAGACACCATTGACAAGCTAAATTTTAACTAATTTTCCATCCTAAAGTCATTCCCACTCTGAATAGTGACTTCCAACAACTCCCAGTGCCTGATATCAAACCAATGCAACCAGTTTGAAGACTGGTACCACCTGCAATCCCGTTCGACCGCAACAATACCTATTCAAAAGGTATTTATCAGTAATCCAAGCCTGCAAATTTCAAATTTTTAAACAAAATCAAAATTAATCTTGAAATTAAAAGCCAAAAAGTACTCATTTGAGAGTACTTAAACCTTGAAGAAACATGGGAAACCTTGTCAAAAATTTTCCAAAATTTGCCGCCTCCTGATTAAGAGTTTTAACCATCCAAAAAGATATTCCTGTGGTTAAAACACCTTAGAATTGTTGAAGAAACCTTTGAAAACCCCTTTCTCACCTTTTGCACTGTATAAATTTGCTTTTTCCTCATAAACCCTCACCCAGATTCTGAATTCTTCCCAAATCTACTAAATTAACCCTTTGCTTTCATAAAAAGCTGAACAAACAATTTAATCTTGTTCAGTTTCTTCAAAAGATGACTAAAAAACAGGAAATCCATAAAACTGGAGGTCCTAACCCTCAGAAGCCTGCCTCCAGTAAGCTTCCAAATCCCAAACCTCCCAAAATTGATAAACCTACTCCTATTTTAACTGCTGATTCTACTGAAGTAGTCAGACCTTTACAACCTCTTGTCATTACTGAAGAAAGCAATCATTTGATTGACTTAGATTACAGAATTGCTAATTCCACTCTTGAATTTGATCTTTTGGAAGTGCATAGCTGGTGTCAGGAGAAATTTGAAAAGAAAGTGGCCAATGACATACCTGTATGGGATTCCAATTTGCCCCAGTATGTGGTTCCCATCACCCATCATACTCAGGATTTCATTAGGTTGTGTCGGATGCATTATATTCCTTATCAAAGGTGCATGGTTAACAAATATAGTGAGGTCTTATTTTACATAACTGCTGAATCAATCAATGACATGCTCCAACTAAGCCATGATCCACGAGCAGTGTCATTGTCAATTGAAGACTTGACCCAGATGTATTTAGACCTAGATTTCCCTAGGAAGTTTGAAATCCTTCAAAACTTCATGCCCAATCATGTCAACCTTCCCAAGGTGAATTCTACTTATGATACCTTTGATTTTCCTGAAGGCTCCAGATAGGTCATTTCCATGTTGTCATTTATTTTATGTTATGTCAATGATGAATTCACAGATGCTTCTATCTTAGGTTTCCTCTCCACTTTGTCTCCTGGACAGTAGCCAAAGTTAATTTTTGATTTTGACAAATTTATTGCTAACAATATTCATTATCAGCTAATAAAATTACCTGATGAAGGAGTGTTCAGATATACTTCATATCTGTTACATCTCTTCTTGTTCTCTTAAGCAGATAATTTTCCCCTTGCATTACAGAAGATGGATATAGAAGGCAAACCACTTTCAGTAATATTTTGGACCTCTCTTCTAAGAAAGAATAGCAGTGAGTACAGTTATAGTGATTTCAATGACCTATTTATCAGACCTGCTATCAGTTTGTTGGATAAAGCAGAACCACCAAGACTAAATGAAGAGATCAAAAGGATTTTACAGTTGTTTGAAAACTGTAAAGTGGGTGATTGGTATTTATACAAAAATCACACTAAGAATAGAATATATGGTGCAATCTTAGCCCCATACAAATTGCCAAAGTTTCTAACCATCAAGATCTTTGCTCCGGAATATATAACGCAGATTTTGAATGCAGATGCAGTAAATTTTATAGCATCAAAAAAGAAGGCACAATTCAAATTGAAAAGTCAAATTGGCTCTTTCATAGTTAACATCAGAGATGCCTTGAAGGAGTTAACCAACAAACTATCAGCATTAAAATTTCAGGAAAGTTTTTACTGGAGCTATGATCCTCAAGGTATTCTGAGCAATCTTAGGATCAAATGCAAATTTCCCCCATTCCTCCATGAATCTAAGCCACTAATTGAAAAATATGCCAATCAGTTGGAATGGGTTGCCAATATTTTAATTGATGATGATCAGGAGAAGCAGACAGATAATTTGGACAATACACAGGTGGTTACAGTTAATCAACCAGCAGAGATATCCAACAAAAGACCAAGGAAAGAAGAAGGATATTTGGCCGAAACAATCATTGAAAACAAATTCAAAACAGTATATAGCAAAAAGGCCAAAATGACTACTTCAGAAAAAGAAGGAGTCATAGATGTGGATGATACTAATGAGCAGCAAACAGATGATGAAGCCACCATAATAGTTAATGAAACACTCAGAGAAATTCAAAATGAACAGGTACAAGCACAGGGTAAAGGCAAAGAGATAGTTGAAATGGAAATGGATATAGAAGCTCCCTCTTCTTCTAAAACAACTGAAGAAACCGATTCTGATATTCAGAAGAGGTTCAAGCTAATCAGGGAGAAGAATGAAGAAATAAAAAATGAAGTTTATTCTAAACTTCTGAAAGAAAAACCATGAGATAAGGACAGATTAGTAACAACATCTGATTACTCAACCAACAAAATGATCATGTCCTTCAACCAAGGGTTGCACATCCAAATCAAATGACTATAGAAAGACAGATTTAAGGGAGAAATACCTATACCATTTTACGAATTAATGATACAGAAATCCAATAATGTAAGAATTAAATTATATTCAAAAGTACAAGAAAACAATGAGTGATACTATAAATGATAAAAGATCGAGATTCAACTTGCAAACTCAAATGAAATTGGATAAGGCATCATTACATGCTAAGGATTTAAGGATAAAATCCTTAGAAGATTTGATAATTGAAACAGGAGCAGATCCTTCTAACACTGAAGTTGCTAGAAAATTAATAAGGCAGAAGAATGATGATATTGCAGCCTTAAGAAAGCAACTTAAATTGCCACAGAGTGAGCACCCTTAGGAAAAATGAGTGCTTCAGGAAAAGACAGAGAAAGAAGAAACTATGCAACTTCTTTGAAAATGACAGCCCAGATAAAAGAGATGGAAAACCAAATAGAATCTCTTATGCAAGAAAATGAAAATTTGAAGAAAGCCCAACAAGTTTCCATTCCTACAGTTATTCCAACTGTAAGTACAACTATTCCCTCAACATTGGCAGAACATTTAGCACCGAAAGGAGTATTGGAAACTGCAGTGTCAATTACTTCTAAAGACCTCTCTGCCACTTATTCATCAACATCACAGGTAAATCTAACAAGGAAAATAGCTGCCATAGTCAAGGCTATGGAAGACATGTCCATAAAATATAAATATATAATCAGTTTAAAAGGCACCATAAAAAATATAGAAACATCCAAAAGAGATGCCTTAATCACTTCCAAAGGACATGAACAGAGGGCCAACAGATTGCAAGAACAGGTTAAGATTCTTCAACATCAGGTAAATCTCACTGAGCAGGTATCCTACATTAAGAATTATCTTTGGAATAACATCATTCATGGCATACATTTGCAATGGCCCTCAATCCAGATAATTTATGAGAAAAAATAATTACTTAAAACATCACAGATAGAAATACAGAAGACCAAAGAAGAACTGGCTGATAAGCCTGCTCAAGCCTTAAGAATTATCACATTTCTTAATAGTAAACACAGAGAAGAACTTGAGGAGCTAAAAATTTAGGACAAAACTGAAAGTATATTGCAAATCAAAAAGGTCCTGAATAAGAGAAACATGATGAATAATTTGGAGGACAGGTGCAAAGATATGAACTTGGATATCACAAGATTTGAGACCAAATACACAGTACTATCACAAGCAATCTTACCAGACATTCATGCATTTAATGAAAAGTTAATTCCACAAAAAGATTATGACAACAAAATCAGGGCATATGCCTAAGAGCAAGTCAATAAACCTTTACCTCAAGGGTCCCCTACTGGTAAAGTCATTTTGAAATATTTTGAAAACTTATTCTTTTTGCAGAATGAGATCAAGCATATTTTTGTGGTTAAGCCCAATTTTTCAAAGTATACAGAGGCAGATGAAAGTTACAGGAAGCTAAAGAGCATGAAAATTCCCATCGCAGAGCAATGGCAAGAATTCACTGATTTACTATGAGAGTTTGCAGTTAAATTATATCAAGACGAAAAATCAGTGGTCAAAGAGTATCAGTGGTAAAAGTGTATCAGTAAAAACAAGATGTTACTACTGGTTATTTTTTATTCACAACACTAAACAATGAAAAAAGCAAAGTAAAAGAGTATCAGAGTAGAACGTGAAAGAAGAGGAGTATACTACAAGTCATCTTCCACAAGATAATGCCACAAGTGCCAGTAATACTTCCAGCTAAACAGAAAATCAGTTTAAATAGATAAACTGTTCTATTTTTCTTGTAAAAGAGGACAACTTGCCCATCTGTTTTGCAGCTATCCCTCTTCTTATGTAATAATTCCTATTTTTTCTTGAGATATTCTCTCAAACTTTCAAGATATTTTGTAAGCAATTTATTTTTATAAATACTTCATCTTTTGAATTATTTAATGTGGAATAAAATTATCAAGACTACTATAGACCTTTTTGTTGAAAAAATTGGGATTTTATGTGAGTTAAGTTGAAGCAGCAGGCTGGAAACTGAAGTAAATAGACATCATAACTAATGATCCTTGTGCTGATCAGATGAGTATTGTATCTTCTAGTTTTCACTGTTTATTTCTTTAAGTTTCATTCATATATCTTGTGTTATTTTCCATCTTAAATGAATAACTAGGAAAGGTATTACAGAATCAGTGTAAAAAGATCTATGTTTTTACTAGTTTTCATGTTTATGTTTTCTGCTGATTTCCAGACTTTAGAATTATTAATTGCTCTTTAGTCTCGTTTGACCTCAATTTCCCTCTTTCTTTTTCTGTGATCTAAGGATTCTTAACTGCCCTTAGTCCAAATCTTGATTTCCAGACTTTAGAATTCTTAATTGCTTTTTAGTCTCGTTTGACCTCAATTTCCCTCTTCATTTTTCTGTGATCTAAGGATTCTTAATTGCCCTTAGTCCATATCATACCACTTCATCAAAATAGCCTTTTTAAACCCTCTAAAGATCATTTATCTTGCCCTTAGTACATTTGTACTTTTGACCTTAGTTTTCTAGTATTGTTTGCTATAAATCTGGCTCCATTTCCCAATGGTTAGGTAGATATTTATATGGTTTCCCTTGTAGTCCTTTATTCCTACCAACATTCAAAAAATAAACCCAAATTTTCCACCCATAGCTAGCCTAAAATCCATTACAAAACAAAGCCAAATCTTAAGGATAGATCCCTCTCCAGAACCCAGGAAGGCTAGATTCTGAATTCTAAAAGAGGTTCTTGGTTACCCCTAGTTTTCTTTAACTATAAACCAAAATCCCACGACCTAAGAATTACTAGGGTGATAACAGGGTCTGTCAACACAGGTGATGCATGAGAAGTCTTGATGATTTTTGAGACTTCAGCACGGTGAGGACAATCCCTAAAAAAGTGTTCCTCATTATAGATTATGCATGGATAATGAGGTTTCCGTGGTCCAGACAGTTGATCAGATGATATTTCTTGTGGGTTAGAAGTTTTCTTTTGCTTTGATTTCCACTTTTTCTTACCTCCTCGTTTCTTTTCACTTTTTCCTTTGTTAAATGACACGAAATTAATTTTTGAAGTAGGATCAGGATCAGATGCAGTAGCATGGTGTGTGTCTACAGTGCCTATCAAGCCGTCTCCAACATGAGAGTCCTTTATTTGAGGAGGAACATTGAAATTAGATCGCGGCGCATTAGGGATTTTTTCATAGAGCGTGCCAGACTGAGTGTAAATCAAGTCTAAATATTGGGCACGAGTGATAACTTGTGTTTCTGTGATGATGCCACCTTTAGCCACATCCTCAGTTATAGATGGTAACAAGGACTTAATGAACCATTCAGCAAGGAGCTTATCGGGAAAAAATGTCTTAACCATTCGTCGATGGCGACGCCACTCATGAATATGATCGGAAATGTGAGTAACATTATTATTTTTGAAGTTGTTCAAGAGTTCCGTTCCAGTTTTGTATCTGATTGGTAACTAGAAATGGGTCAAAAAGATAGTAGCTAAAGCAGTGAAATTGTCGAAAGAAGCTCTAGGTAACTCAATGTACCATTTAGCAGCCAGACCCGTGAACATACACTGGAAAATACATAGTCGAACTGAATCGTCATTCAGGGAATTTGATGAACACCAAAAATGATAAGTAATGACATGAGTCAACCAATCTTCTCCAGGGTTTTCATTGAATTTAGGAATGTCAGAGGTTAATTTATGAGGTATCATCGGCCACCAAGGAGCATAATTGATAGGATCATTGGTTAACTGGTTTAAATCTCGTAATTCTAAAGTTGCAACAAAAGGCAATTGTCTATTAAGGTCAGGTTGAGCATAGCCAAGGTAAGATGGAATTGCTTGGGCAACAGGTGCTTTAGCACCAGTATATGGAATTTGCTATTGGTAACCCAGATAGGGGTTATTTTGCATAGCAAATGCTTGAGAATTATGTTGACCAAAACCTGAATATGATACTTGTTGAAATGAAGTTTGAGGCATTTGTGCTTGTGGCTGCCAAGGGGTCTATCCACCAATGTTATAACCAAAATTAGTATAAGTTGGATTCTGTTGATATGTATAACCACATTGCGTTTGTGACATCCCATAAAATGGTACACTAGCTTGTGAATAAATGATCCCTGATACAGGTTGTTGTAAATTAACCAAAGGATTTTGAGTCTGTAGACCCAAAATTTGATGATATTGAGTCAAATAACTTGCTTGATAAGGTTGATGTACAATATTTTGATTCTGTAACAAGGGTATGGATGTATTAAAAAGTGGTAATGAAGTGGGTGTAATAGGTTGAACAGGTTGATACGAGTGTACAACCGTTTGTGGTTGGATAGGCAGAGTGGGCAGCCATTGACAAACATTCATGTCAATATTAGTTTGACCAAAAAGTGACTGAGTAATATCATATTGGGTGACCAAAGGTTGCCCCCCAACATAAGGAGGATAATAAGATGGAAAATAATTTTCTCCAAATGCTGTGAGTCCAGTTGATATGGTACTTAAAGGAACTGACCCAAAAGGACCAACTTGATATTTCCCTGATGATTTATGTAATGAATCAAGTCATTCAGTACTAACGATAGGAATACCAGTTAAAATACCAGATGAAGACATTGGCAAAGACCATGAATGTGAATATACACGAGATAAAGTGCCAAACAATGATTTGTAGCCTGTTGGGACTGAAGGGCCACCGTGCAAATATGACTCTGGTGAGGTAGTGAACATTGACATAGTAGTGAGGGTAGGAGTTGACGTAATTGGAACAACAGACCCAACAAAAGATGTTGGTTCAGACATGGTTGTGTAACCAAATGTATACCCTTGAAAATCAACGGGAGATTGAATGGCAATAGGATCAACAAAAGCAGATGGAAATGATTGAGGAAAAGACTCGTACAGGTAAATATCCCCCCCAAAATGGGTTGGAGTTAAAGGTGTATCGTCTTGTGGGATTTATTCAATCGCAATTAAACCAGGAGGAAGAACTTCACCGTCAGGCCCAAAATATATTTCAGATGGTTAATTGTGTGATATAGGAGTTTCAATGGCTACAGAAATTTGTGGGATGACCAAGGTAGGAACAAATTCCGGTTGTTCAACTTCAGGATTTAGATTTTCTGGCAAAGAAGAGATAGTTTCTAGATCAATTTTTGATTGAACAACGTTGGGTCTAGGAGGTATGGTCTCAGCGATTGAATGGATCATGACCACGGGTAGTTGTGAAGGCTCCGTTTTGACAACAGTAAACGAACTGGGATGTGTATAAACAATTTGAGCTAACTCTAGTTTAAAAGATGATGTTTTGCCAAAGGTACAAATTGTACTTGATTTGGCAGATCGTGATCGCCTTCACCTACCAGAAGTAACTTCCGGTGGTAAAGGTGGTTTTAAAGCTAATCTACACGAACAATGAGGGATAGGATTTTTTTCTTCCATGATTACTAATTTATTTTATCCAAAAAACAAATAAACAAAAAGAGGGTAATGCTAGGCAAAAGGGTTTACCAAGAATCTGTGAACTACAAAATACCTGCTGGTGAACCAAGAAGTACGGGCAGGTAATCTCCCAGAATGCTATGTTCGGTGTATCAAAATTTCAAGGTGGCCAACTCAGTTCACTATGGATGGATAGCACCTAAACATTGTCCTCAAAAATATACCAGAATGTACGTGGAGGCCCAAGTCTGTATTAACGCTGTCTAATGCAAAACCACACAGTGAGAGCACCCCTTTATACTTATCGACTGTAACATCGCCTGATATACCCGAAAGTACGTGGATGAGCTATGATATACTTACGTCTGTGGTGTGAGGTATCACACTCAGAATGTATCTTAAACAATTTAACGACAACTACCATGTTTTACGACGTTGGAACATGTCTCTAGCCTAGACCTTCTAAATTTTATCATTATGGTTCCAATGCATTGTTAAGTAAATTGAGATTAATTTTATGTTGATCTTGCTTAACATTTTGCCTTTCAAAGGTTCAAAGTGATGATGTATATGAAATTCCTAAAATGCAAGCTAAGAATGATAAACAAACTTTCACTTTCAGCTTTTTCAATGTAGCACCTAGCTACTAAGGGAAGAGAGAAAATAATTTGTGAGCAAACAAATCAATGAATCACAAATTAAATGCAGATTTCCTAATGTTCCTTTTGCAAAACACACATAATCCTACATGAAAATGAAATTTTTTCTTTTCAGTTTCCTTAATGTTATGAATGCAAAAAAGAAACTAGGTGCACTAAATCAATAATTCAAATGCTCTTTACTTTCGAGAAATGAAGAATACAAACAACATTTTCTCTTTTGAAGGAAAAATGAGGATTTCAACAACAATTTCTCCTATCAAGGAAATGAAGATTTTATGACAATTTCCTTTTTCGAAAGCAAATTATTCTTAATGTGACCATACAAAATACTTTGAAACCAACTTGTCAATGATAAAGAAAAACTTTTTTAAACAAATATTGAACAAATTTTCAGCAAAAGGAAGGAGAAGTATATAGATTCACTGGTCAATTGAGCATCAAAATTTTCAGAGCATAATAGAAAACAAAACTGAAGCAAGTTGCAAAGTCCAATTCAAGGGAATTTGGGTACTTTCAGGAGTCAATGCAGTCTCCAAGGGGAGACAGTGCTCTGCAACACAGGCTAGGAAGGGAGATAGTGCTCTGCAAAGCACTGTGTCCAGTCTAAGGGTGCGTTGGGCGCAGTATACAAAGAAAAATACTATTGTTTAACTCATTGTCTTTGAAAATTAAGCTCTGAAAAAATTTAATCTTTGTGTGTAACAACTACTGGGTGGATAAATAAGGAAAATCAGAGGTTAAAACACCTAGAACTAAGAGAAATTATCCCCTGCAGAGTCGCCAATTTATTAATTTGTGCACCTAGAATTATGGTTGCATTAAGAATCATTTTCTTTCAAAATAGGAAATTGTCTTAAAATCTCCATTTCCTTGACCAACAAATAAACATCCAGAATGTCAGGGATTTGCCTTTGAGAACCATCCTTTTCACGATCGCTAAACTTACTGGCACCTTTACACTACATGTAGTGAATAGATCATATATGAAGTATGCGCTAGAGTGCTTAGAGCCAACAATATTCAAATGGTCTGAAGTTGTCCTGTCTCAGATAAAGGAAAAATTGAATAAAGCAAAGGGAGGAAGGAAGAAAAATTCTATTTATGGTTCAATCCTTATCTCCTTCGCTTTGGAATGGATTCCACTGATGCAGCCACAGCATGTAACATTGGATATATCTAGTCCTAGAGATCCTCGAATGCATATATGGGTAGAACTCATGGGTCGGAATGCAGGCCAATCGACCGTTGTGTTATCTATTGCATTCTTCACCTGGTTCCAGCGATAGATCTCTGCCATCGATGAGTATGCATATGCAGGCGTCGACTTCCAAGGAGATCTAGATATGGTATTACCAAAAGGCGTTCAGTGGGGCGCAATAGGTAAGAATGATTAGACCATGTTTTTTGATTTTTCTAAGGTTTATACAATGTTTTTTTTGTTTTGATTTCTTTCCAAGAATAAACTAAATTTTTGATATAAAAAATACTAGTCGTGTTCAACTAGTAGAGGAACCAGAGCGCGAAGCAGATGCGCCAGTAGAGAGGACTGTCGGGAGAGCAGTCCTTCAAGACCTTGATATGGCTGAGACTTTAGCTGAGCTTTAGCAGCACATAGAGGGATTGACCTTCGGGATTCTGGATTTCCAGATCAAATAGCTTCCCATGCGACTATAGTGACACACTATTGAGGTTCCTAACCGTTGGATGCGGTTGCTCCATAGGATTTCTAGATCTATAGCATGTTACCATGAGCACCACTAGTTTACTTGTGAAATTTTGCATAAATTTTGAGGTCAGATGACCAATGTGTCTTGGGCACAAATTTTGTAAAAACCTATAACTATCTATCTATATTATTTCATATTTTTTCCTATGTTTAATGCGCAATCCTATTCAATGATGTGAATGTTTTTTTTACCTATGTCGCAAATGTCTGTCTAAAACTTGATTAGCTAATGAATCAGTTAAATTGTTCAAATTTCTAGAAATATGTTGATATTGAATGAAATCAAAATGTCTCTCCAAAAGTCAAACTCTTAGGGACAATCTAAGAAGTGTTGGATTTCTAACAGTATAAATACTAATAAGTTGTAATACCACAAGTTGTGAGTCTAACCTTATGATTATGTGGTTAATACCAAATGAAATGGCATCAGAGATAAGTTCGATCAACGGGTTATACTCAGCGATATTGTTCGTCGATCTACCAATACAAATCCCTTGAAAACTCACTAACTCGTCGTTTGGAGCGAAAATGGCCCACGCTGCAGAGGATAGATTCTGCGTACTACGACTAGCACCATTAGCATATCCAATAAATGGTTCCGAAGATTCAATCATCGGCGATGAGATTTAAATCGGATTAATAATGTCAAGAAAACTCTAAAAACAAATTAATATAGTGAATGCAAATCAATAACATATAAACAATATAATACAAAAAATGACTATGCTCATGATTAAGAATAGTTACGTTTTAAATACAACCCATTTCTAGGTTGTGCCAATGGAATCCCATCGTAATCAACTAACTCGTAGTCACCCTTAGAAAGAACTCTTTTAAAAATATAGGGGCCATGCCATAATGCTTTGAATTTCCCTATACCTATTACATCATCTTCTTGATCATAAAGAAGGACCAAATCGCCCTCTGAGTAGATGCGAGGCTAGAAATTTTTGTTGTATTGCGCCTTTATACATCTCTTATGCGCTTAGTTGGCCAATTGGGCTTCACGACGCATTTCATCTAGATGGATGAGGTTAAGGAGACACGCTTCTTCTTCTGAGGTGTCAGGTAACAAGTCTATCACGAGTTTTAACGATTATATTTCACATTGTATTGCTAAGATAGCTTCTAGACCATACACCAATTGAAAAGGAGTAAATCTGGTTGTGTTTCTTACCGAGGTTTGATACGCCCACAAGGCAGACTATAGGATCAAGTGCCAGTTCCTTTTACGGACTCTTATCATTCGTTGAATCGTTCGTTTAAGAATTTTGTTAATAGCCTTACCTTGTTCATTTGATTATGGATAATAAGGAGTAGAATTATCATGTGACAATCCTAACTTGGAAGTCAATTTAGACATCATATGGTTGTGAAAATTCTTCCCATGATCCGTAACTATAGCCTGTGGGACCCCAAACCGTGTAATAACATGATTGAAGAAAAACAATGCAGTTGCTTGTCCTATTTTGTTGAATGTAGGCATCGCTTCGGCCCATTTCATAAAATAGTCACCTGTGACAATAATATAACCATGCCCCCCTGACAAAGGAGGTTTACAGGTCATGAAGTCAATACCCCATTTCGTAAATGGTCCATCAGAGACAACAGAATGCATTGGCGCTGGCAGTTTGTGGATTTTATGATAAAAAATATGGCATGCATGACAACTTCTGACTGCGAGGATGTAATCTCAAAAAATATTAGGCCAAAAGTAACTGGCATAGAGTATCTTCTGTGTGGTAGCGTATCCAGATAAATTTCCACCACAAGCCCCAACATGATAATTATTTAACACTTTTTCGGCCTCCTCATGAGTGAGGCACCTCCTTAAAATGGTATCGACACCACGAAGATAAAGTGTATCACTGATGATCAAATAATCTTGGCTTGGTATCAAATATTTCACTGATCAGAGTGAGAGGTATTAGGTCAAAAATTTTGGGTTTGGAGATAAATGATGAAATCCCCATACCAAGGATCAAATAATCTGATCAGGAACAGAGACTCGTCAGGAATAGATGGTTCCGACGTAGTAGCAGTATTATCAGAGGGAAGTTCATAGAGAAGCTCAACCAAAACTAAAGACTTCTTTGACTTGGATTTGATGAATTCCAAATCAAATTCCTGCAAAATGACAATCCATTTTTAATATTTTCCCCCAAGCAATTGACGTGATAAGATGTAAGTCACGGGTTGCATTCTGAAACTACTGTTGTTTTTTGGAGCAGGATATAATGGCGAAATCTTTAGACAGCTTGAATAGCTTCCAAGGCAAGCTTTTCCACATATGAGTACTTAACTTCCGTATCATTGAGATTACAACTCAAATAATAGATCCGATGTTTAATTCCATCTTCTACTTGGACCAAAACCATAGCAATGGTCGTTTCAGCCGCGACGATATATAGGAAATAATCATTTTGATAATTAGGAGGATACATTAATGATGCTTGGACAAAATGGTCCTTGACAGCGTAAAAAAAATCTTGCGCAACTTGGTCCCAATGCAAGGGAACCCCCTTTTTCAATAATCGAGTAAATCCTTTAGCCATTTTGGCGTATTTTGGAATGAACCTTCTCAGGAAGTTAGCCCTTCTTTGAAGTTTCTGTATCTAAAGTAAGTTTGATGGTGCAGTAAAATCAAGAATGGCCTGAAACTTCAGTGGGTCTATTCGAATTCCTTCTTTTGAGACTACGAATCCAAGCAATCGACCAGAACCAACCCAAAACACACAATTTTGTGGATTGAGGTGTATCTTGTAGTGTTGGCAGCATAATAAAATGGCTCTCAAATGCATCGGGTGATCAGTCCGATTTCGTGAATGCGCTGGTAAATCATCTAGATATGGTTGAACAATGTGCTTGATGTCGTTGAAAGCATAATCCATTACTCTTTGAAAATTTGCCCCAGAATTCTTTAAACCAAACGGAAGTTTCCTATATGCGAATGTGCCCCAGGGACAGATGAATTTTGTCTTATGTTGGTCATCTGGGCGGATATTGATTTGATTGTAGCTAGAAAATCCATCTATGAACGAAAATATTTCGCATCCAGCATAATCGTCAATAATCTGGTCGATAAAGGGAGTAGGATAGTTGTCTTTTGGACAAGCCTGATTGACATCCCGATAATCAACGCACACTCTAATGGTTCCTTGTTTTTTCATAACAAGAAAAACATTGGAAACCCATTCAGTTATAGGAACAGGGTAAATGAAACCAGCACGCAAAAGTTTTTCAACTTCTGCTTTGATGGTAGTGGCTTTCTTTGGATGAACAGGATGAAGCCGTTGGTGCACCGGTTTGACATCAGGATACATATTAATAGTGTGTTCAACTATACTAATATCTATGCCTGGAATTTCCTCGTAAGACCAATCGAATACGTCACGAAATTCACGAAAAAGAGAGTGATATGAATCAAGTTCTGATGGAGAACAAGATACACCGACATGAATATTTTCTACAACGCTAGGTTTGGTTGAAATATTGATAGAAATCGTTTCTTCGATATTTGATAAATTTTTCTCAGAGTCAATTGCATTAATCGGTAAAGAATTTGAAAAGAAATTTTTGATGGATGGGTGATATAGTTCACTGAGATTATTTTCTTCATAATCATGAAGATGGGAATGATGATGATAATCTTCCCATGGTTCTCCTTTTGACATCATAACTTCCAAAATATTTTCATTTGTCAAAAATTTTGAGGAAAATGGATTAGATGGAGTACCAAAATCTAATGAACGATCAACCCAAACACTCGGCGACGTTGATTTCAGATTTTCCATTAGGGGAATTTTGAGGTCTAAAATGGGCCTCCTAAGAAAAATGTACAACCAAAATAAAATTTATAAGAACCAATAGGATTCAAGATGATGATGTCAACCATGGGGGATGATTCACCATTTTTTAAGTAAAAGGGTAAAAAAATTAAAAAATAATAAAATAATAAAACTACTTTTTCAACTCGTATTTTCAACTTATCTCCCATATTTTGTACTCAAATTTCAAGTGAGAGTACTCGTTGGATTCAAAATTTAATTCCTCATCCAATAAGTACCCATGTTCCATACTTTTGATGGACCCTGCTACATGAAAAATTAGAAATACATGAAAAAGCGTGATTGCAATCACATTTTTAATGTATTTCTCATTTTTCAAGTAGCAGGGTCCATCGAAAGTATGAAACATGGGTACTCCTTGGATGAATAATTAAATTTTGCATCCAATGAGTACTCCCACTCTAAATTTGAGTAAAAAATTTGGGAGATAAGTTGAAAATACGAGTTGAAAAAGTAGTTTTTTTCTTTATTCCCTCTAAAATTTGATGATGTAATCAAATATTATTTTATTATTTCTACTATTATTTTATAATTTCCTTAGGAGGTCCATTTTAGACGTCAAAATTCCCCTATTGCACCAAACCAAAATAGATTGATTGGTATGCCAGCTCAATAGGGCTAGGTAGTAAAATAACATCCAACGTAGAAATATCAGAATCACCCATACTCTCCCTTAAGCCAGATAGAGTGGAAGAGATCATGTAGCAGTTCTCTATGCTTTCTATTTCTGCCGACATCGCAGGTGGCGGTAATGCAAAGGTTCCCATAAGATTGGAATCATTTAAGAGTCCTACACCAATTTTTTGAAATTTTAGTTGGGGTAAGTGAACAAACGGAACGCTTTCAGTTACCTACGAAGTGGAGGCAAAAAAGGATAATTGATTAATGACTGTGATTGTAACTTTATGTGGAAAGGAAATCATTATAAAATAAGTAGAAACAATGGCAGTCATTTCACATACCCATGGTCTTCCGAGTAAAATATTAGAGTCAAGGGGTCCATCAACAACCTCAACATCAATACTTACTGTTTTGCCCCCTAATTCAACATGCAAGTTATTGATAATACCACAAGGTTTATATGTTCTTCCATCAAAAGCCTTCAATGTCATTGATGATTGTGATAATTGCAGCGAGCCAAGTGACTTCCAACAGTTTAGATACATAATTCATGTAGATGCTTCCTCATCAATAATAGTGCGATGAACAAGGTGATTGAGAACATTTACTTGTATGGAGAATGCAAATTCTGTTGGTAATTGTGGCACATAGCCCGTATGATTAAAGATGACAAGATTAGAATTAGTCAGATCAATTCCACTAGTGGCCAACAATAAATCCTGCTTTTGGGAGGGATAATTTTGTAATACCTCAAGGGCGGACTGAAGGGGATTGAGCCGAATCTTCAACTATATTATAATTTTGTGCAGCTCTTACTTGAGGATTATATATCGATTTATGAGTTACTCCCTTTGGTGGTTTAATTTTAAATTTAGGAATAACAGTAGGTGTTACTGATTCATTAGATAAACTCATTTTCGAGGTAGTAGGTTGATCGGTGGTCGGACTACCATAGTCTTTATTCTACGTCGACACCAAAATATCTTGTGAAGGTTTTGTGGTGGATAACATTAACACTTGGGAAGTAGGATCTGGATCCATAGCAACCAAAGTAGTCTCCGAATTTGGAAATGGATCTGTCAACACAACTGATGTATGAGAAGTCTTGATGATTTTTGAGACTTCATAACAGTGAGGACAATCCGTAACAAAGTGTTCCTCGTTACAAATTATGCATGGATAATGAGGTTTCCATGGTCTAGACGGTTGATTAGATGATCTTTCCTGTGGCTTAGAAGTTTGATTTTTCTTTGATTTCCCCTTTTTCTTACCTCTTGGTTGCTTTTCACTTTTTCCTTTGTCAAATGACACGACATTAATTTCAAAAGTAGGAGCAGTATCAGATGCAGTAGCGTGGTGTGTGTTTGCAGTGCCTTCAAGTCGTCTCTGGCATGAGAGTTCTTTATTTGAGGAGGAACATTGAAATTAGATCACGACGCATTAGGAATTTTTTCATAGAAAGTGCCAGACTTAGTGTAAATCAAGTCTAAATATTGGGCACGAGCGATAACTTGCTCTTCTATGACGATGCCACCTTTAGCCACATCTTCAGTTATAGATGGTAACAGGGATTTAATGAACCATTCAGCAAGGAGCTGATCGGGAACAAATGTCTTAACCATTCGTCGACGGCGACGCCACTCATGAATATGATCGGAAATGTGAGTAGCACTAGTCTGTTTGAAGTTGTTCAAGAGTTCCGTTCTAGTTTTGTATCTGATCAGTAATTGGAAATGGGTCAAAAATGCAGTAACTAAAGCAGTGAAATTGTCAAAAGAAGCTCTAGGTAACTCAATGTACCATTTAGCAGTAGGACCTGTGAGCGTACGCTGGAAAAGACGTAGTCGAACAGAATCATTATTTAGGGAATTTGATGAACACCATAAATGATAAGTCATGACATGAGTCGATGGATATTCTCCAGGGTTTCCATTGAATTTAGGAATGTCAGAGGATAATTTATGAGGTATCTCCGGCCACCAAGGAGCATAATTGATAGGATCATTGGTTAACCGGTTTAAATATGGTAATTCTAAAGTTGCAACAAAATGAAATTGTCTATTAATGTCAAGTTTAGCATAGCCAGGGTAAGATGGAATTTCTTGGGCAACAGGTCTTTGAGCACCAACATATGGAATTTTCTGCTGGTAACCCAGATAGAGGTTATTTTGCATAGCAAACGCTTGAGAATTCTGTTGACCAAAACCTAGATATGATACTTGTTGAAATGAAGTTTGAGGCATTTTCACTTATGGCTGCCAAGGGGTCTATCCACCAATGTTATAACCCAAATTAGTATAAGTTGGATTCGGTTGATATGTATAACCAGGTTACATTTGTGACATCCCATAAAATGGTACACCAGCTTGTGAATAAATGATTCCTGATACAGGTTGTTGTAAATTAACCAAAGGATTTTGAGTCTGTAGACCCAACATTTGATGATATTGAGTGGAAGAACTTGCCTGATAAGGTTGATGTATAATATTTTGATTCTGTAACAGGGGTATAGATGTATTAACAAGTGGTAATGAAGTGGGTGTAACAGGTTGAACAGGTTGATACGAGTGTACAACAATTTGTGGTTGGATAGGTAGAGTGGGCTGCCATTGACAAACATTCATGTCAACATTAGTTTGACCAAAAAGTGACTGAGTACTATCATATTGGGTGACCAAAGGTTTCCCCCTAGCATAAGGAGGATAATACGATGGAAAATCATTTGCTCCAAATGTTGAGGGTCCATTTGATATGGTACTTAAAGGAATTCACCCAAAAGGATGGACTTGATATTTCCTTGATGATGTATGTAATGAATCAAGTCACTCAGTACTAACGATAGGAATACCAGTTAAAATACCAGATGATGACATTAGAAAATACCATGAACGTGAAGATGCACCAGAGAAAGTGCCAGACAATTATTTGTAGCCTGTTGGGACTGAAGGGCCACCGTGAAAATATGACTCTAGTGAGGTAGTGAACATCGACGGAGTAGCGAGGGTAGGAGATGACATAATTGGAACAGTAGACCCAACCGAAGATGTTGGTTCAGACATGGTTGTGTGACCAAATGTATACCCACGAAAATTGACAGGAGATTAAATGGCAATAGGATCAACAAAAGCAGATGGAAACGATTGAGGAAAAGATTCATACAGGTGAAGATCCCTGCCAAAATGGGTTGGAGTTAAAGGTGTATCACCTTGTGGGATTTCTTCAATTGCAATTAAACTAGGAGGAAAAACTTCACCGTTAGGCTCAAAATATA
>JAXQQM020088576.1:0-33514 GCA_034641835.2 Pinus albicaulis
GGGGAGCAGGGTTATTACACTTCCCTTCTACTCCACTTCGTTTCACCATTATTTCACATGAAAACTGCCATTTGACCAATGTATCATGGACTTGTTACTCCCTTGGAGGTTGAAACCACCTAATAGGGCCCGTTATTAACCTCCATCTTGAGCTTGGGGACACTTGTACATTCTAAATCCCACTTGGAAGTGCATGCCATTATGAAGTTTCCATCTTTTCCTCTAGTTTTTAAGCTTATTTACTCGATTGCACTAATTAATTTTTTTACAGGTGAGAAGATGCATTAGATATTATATAGGATTACAAGTGGGTCTTCATCTTGGGTTTGGTCTCCCTATATGGGATCCAAGCCCTCTAGAGGGTCATAGTGGCAATGAGCGTTAAGAGCCATAAGCCTCCACCACAATAAAACATTGATTGCCATGCCATGGGATTCTTTTGCACCACATTATGCTTTCTCGTGCCCCAACCATATAGAGATGATGATGCACTTGGACCACATTGCCCAACCGACCACATACTTGCACCACACACTTGGTAGTTGATACATGGCCCAGATGGGGTTTTGTCTCACCCAGGGAGACATGGGAGGGCTTGTATCATCATTATATCCCTCATTAATGGAGCATCGACATGTTTGACCTAGTTGGAGACCCATGAGACCATTCACTGTGCCCCACAACCACTTGGGAGCACCACAGATGTTTTGCTTGGAAACCAAGGGGCCACCCCCTTGGTCGTATTTATGAGAACCCTCCTCTTCGATTTGGCACATGGAAGATTTATCTAGGCCTTCCAACTGCCCTTTGCACCATTTTCCATCATTTCGACCTCATTAGGAAGGCTTGTTGAGTACTTTTGAGCTATTTCATGGGATTGTTACCAATTTTATTGTTATTTTGCACATTAGAGTCATTTTTAGAGGCTAATTAGACCCATTCGAACTATTTGAGGCTCATGTAAATTAGAAATGAGCCTCATTTGTTGAACATCATCATTTGGATTGGGATTTTCTCTTGTAAAAGAATTCAGACCTGCAATTGATGGACAAAATTGGATTTTGTTGATGTTAAATTATGCAACTAGAGTCAAATTATACTCCGGACAGCTAATTTGATGGAGACGATGATTCCATTGAATTCCTCTTTTTGAGAGGACCAAAATCGGCCTAAATATCATCAAATTTGGACAAGGGAAAGTGTACTTATGAAGGAAAGTCCACATATGCACATTTGGATAGGTCGCCCCTAATGGTAAATAGGTCACCCTTGGAAGCCTATAAATACAAGTGACCTCAAGCTCATTTGAATGTCAGCAAGCATCTTCTTCTTATCTTCTTCATTGATTGGTTCGTATAGGTCTAAGGCTAGGACGACAAAAGAAATTCGCAAAGGTCCGAAATTACAGGGTCTGAGGCTAGCATTTGTTTTTAGGGTTTTTGGGTTACAGTTGCTAGCTTGTCACAAGACAAATTAGACCACAGTCACTGGCTTGCATGATCAAGGGAGTGAATGGAAGCCTTTAGTCGCTCGCACAACTCCTCCATGCGACTGGGAAGTTTGACTCAGATTTGACTGTTGACCAAAGTTGACTGCAGACAAAAAAAGTTGTCTCTGATATATTTTGATGTTGGAAACATATTTCTGAATTTTTTGGGTTGTTTTGTTGGATGATATTCTATTGGGCTTATTGTACTCTTTGCTGAACATTTTATGACAATCTAATAAGAGAATAATTTCAAAGGGTTTTCCCCCTTGTGGAGTTTTTTTTCCATATTTTTTGACCAAACCTGGTGTCTCTTGTTGGTGTATTGATTGTCTCCTTTTTCATTGCATTTATTGTTCTATCTTCAATTACAATTGATAATTGGAAAGACTAATTTTTATTGGAAAGATTGCTAATTTAAGCATTGAATTGGGCTAAAGTAATTGATACAACAGAGAACAATCTGAAAATTTAACATGGTATTAGAACTAAGTTGAAGGAAAAGCCCAAAAGGAAACAAGCATTGAAGCAATCATCTTTGGAAAGTTAAAGGAACTGATATAGCCAAGTCAATATTTCTTCCTTCTTCAAGGAAAATGAGAAGTTGGGTGACTCATCCAATTTTGCTGTATGGAAAGTTAGGTTGGAGATCATAGTTGACAACAATGATGTTTTGGAATACATTCGAGGAAAAGTACTTGAGCCAAGAACAAGTACAAGAAAGGTGAGTTGAAAGCAAAGCAAATTATAGCTAATGGTTTACAATATTATTTACTAGCATATGTTGGAAATTTGAGTAAGTCTAAGGATATGTATGATAAGATAGTTGGCATGTATGAAGTTAACAATTTGAATGAAATCATCTCCTTGAAATATCAACTCAAAGACACGAAGATGAACAAAGGAGAGTCTGCAATCCTATATTATGAGGATATCTCATCTTAGAGATCAATTACAAAGAGTTGGGGAATCTTTGCCTGACAGGGAATTAGTGATTGTGACTCTAAGAGGTCTCCCTCCTATTTGGGAAACATTTATTACTACTATAAGTAACTACAATGTTCTCCTGTCATTTGATGAAGTTGTTGGAAAGCTCACTCAAGAAGAATCAAGGATGATATCAAGAGGAAGGATTCAAAAGCATGAAGAAAGAGATCATGTTGCATTCATCGCTCATGACAAGAAGAAGAAGAAGAAAGGAAAAGGAGGTCCATCAAATTCAAGAAATACTCCTCCTCGAAATACAAATAGAAGGAAGGAATTATTGCACATTGAATGCTACAATTGTCATAATAAAGGCCACTATGCTCGAGATTGCCCCGAGAAGAACAGTTGACCACGCTACAATACTAGAAGCAATAACAGGTTCAATGATCAAAGAAGGAGAGATGACTGAAGGAATGATCGCAATGGAAGAGATGAAAGAAGAAGAAAAGATGCTCCAAGTGATCATGAAGAAGATCATCGTCCACAAAAGAAGTCAAGATTCTAAGTATGAAAGTAATGTTGTGAATCAATCTGAATATATTCTTATTTCTTCCCTTACTAGTTTTGATTTTGTGGTAGCATCGGATGTTATCTAAGTCTCAAAATTTGCAGAGAAGACACATGTATTCCAGATAACCCAAAAAATATTTTGGTGAAATTCAACCCGGATTGTATTCTATTAAAATAATTAATTATTTTTAAAGGGACCCTACGTCTAAACTTAGGAAAATAAAATAATTAAAGGGAATTAATAGAATATGGGTGTGAATGTTCTAGAAAAGGCGGATCATGCCAAAAGTTAATCTTAGTCGTTGATTAGAAATTTGATATGGGTCGTTGAAGCTTCAACGAGAAGACAATAAGAATGGCTTGAAGGGTCATTTGGAAGACACATTTGGCAGAGATCAGAGATCGATTTCTTTAGTGAGTAGTGCTCAGGGAGAAAATTTGATCATGTGATCTTTTGCAGAGAGGGGCAGTAATTCTAGTTGGAAGGATTCCTTAGTCGGAGAGTGCATAGCAACAGAGACAGAGAGAGCCACAATAGTAGTGCAGAGCCAGTGATGCAGTGCTTACGTAGTCACTACATAGAGGTTGAAGGGAAGTCGTTTTCATGTTGAGGAGACAACTTTGGGCCAGTGCTAGATCCCGAAGAGATTTTCTGGAGGTCAAAAAGCCTCAGTTTCCAGCTAGCAGAGAAACCAGTGCAAAGACCGAGGGCAATTGTTGTTTTGACGCAGATACTGCGTAGAGTGATGCAGTCACTGTGTAGAGGCAATGCAGGGCAGTCCAGTTTGGGTGTTGATCAATGTCGGGTTCCCGTGGAGTAATGAGGTTTGTATTAAATATCTCTTGTGTTAGTTTCTATGTATGATTTGACGAATGTGTCAATCATAGACTTGTACTCAAAAATATTTACTGCATATATAAACCCTCAGTTGTTGCACTGGTTTTCTCGCATTGGGTTTTTCCGAGGACATTGGTCCAAAAATAATTGTGTCAAATGTGTGTGTGTGATCTATTCTTGTTCAATTTTGTTTCCGCACTTGTGTTTATTCCGTAGTTTGTTTGTGTAGGTTGCAGTGTGATGTATTCAATGTTTGTCGCAGTAAACTGCAAATAGATTGTTAAGTTAAAATTAACAATTAGGTGAATATATTCCAATTACTGCAATAGGATTCCAAAGATTTACGAAATTTTCACAACTAGTTCGTCTCCTCCAGATTTTCGGGATAGTTAGTTAGTTGATAGTGGGGCCACTCATCACTTCTCTGGTTATAAGGAAGTTCTCTTTAATTTGGTAGAGAGAGAGTCAAATTTGAAAATTATCCTTGGAGACAACTCCACTCATCCCGTTAAAGGTTTTGGGTCTGTCAAATTTCATTTGAATTCCGGGGAATCTATTTTTCTCCATGATGTGATGTATATGTTGGGATTAAAGAAGAATTTGGTATCAATATCCGCTTTAGAAGACAAAGAGATGAGGGTTTCCTTCATTAAGGGAAATATTCTTACTTCACCTGTTGGATCACCTATCAAAGATACATTCACATTGTGATCAAGATATGAAAGACTCTACAGGGTTACTGGAAGACCTCTTCTAGCATTAGTACATGATACTAATCATCTAAGCGAGCTCTGTGACCGAAGATTGACCCATTTACATTATGATGCTCTTCCGAAATTGGAGAAATTGGTCTCAGTGATTCCCAAGGTTCAAGCCCATCATAATCGAGTATGTCCAGGTTGTGCTACTGGAAAGAAGACAAGGGGACCATTCCCCTCTAGCGAGAATAAGAAAAATGACATCCTCCTTCTCATTCATTCCGACATATGTTGTCCGATGCTCATGCATTCTATTAGTGGCCATCTCTACTACATCACCTTCATTGATGACTTCTCAGGAAAGACATGGATATATTATTTGAAGCATAAGGATTGAGACGTCAAGATGTTCAAGGAATTCAAAGCTTTGATCGATAATCAAACAGTGAAGAAAATTAAAGTATTTAGGTTTGACAGTGGTGGAGAGTACATATCAAAGGAATTCATTGATTTTTGCAAGAAGGAAGGTATCAAGAAAGAGACAATTGTGCCATACACTCTCGAAAAAAATGGAGTGGTTGAAAGAAAGAACAGGTCCACTATAGAAGATACACGTTCCATGCTCCATGATCAAAATTTTCCAAAATTCCTTTGGGGAAAAGAAACAAATGTCGTCGTATATGTTCAAAACAGGGCACCTCATCAAGCATTGGACAACAAGACCACCGGAGAAGCATTCACGGGTGTCAAGCCCGATGTTGGTCATCTTCGTATCTTTGGCTGCCTAGTATACTTTCATGTGCCAAAGGACAAAATAAACAAGTTGGAGGCCACTAGAAGAAAAGGTACATTTGTTGCATATTGTGAAAATTCTAAAGCATTTAGAATATATTCCCGGTCAAAGGAGGGTTGAAATTAGCAGGGATGTTACAATCGATGAAGATGCCACCTTTGGAAAAACAAGGGACCTTCCTCTACCTCCTCCTCTTGAGAAGAATGTTGATATGGATATCTTAGATGGTCCTTCCATGCCCGAACCTGAGACAACTATTGTTGATGATCCCATGGAACCCATGGATCCCTTAGATCCTCCTTCATGTCATCCTCCTGTTGTCGCACAGATTGTCAAGGCACCGCGACAACGGCTCAGATTGGGGGCTGTCACCTCTATCCCCAACCTCTCTCTTTAAGCTGTCTCCTTGCAGGTTAAGGGAGGTAGACCCTATTAGAAATGAAGGATAAATCCAGGAGACAGCGAAAACATCAAATACTTGATAAAATTAACAGGATTTCACAGATCTAGATTAGATTTCACGTTTGATGATCAGTGCCTTATGGAGTCACACAAAATCCCATTATGCAATTATAAACCAGTAATGATGACTAACTGCTGCTTATTAAAACACGATTGATCAATGATATTCAATTGAAAACAATACGATGAAAATGCCAGGATTTACAATTAATTTCGATCCAGACAAATCAACGATTTTACATAGTCACTTTTAAGATAAAATTTCAAAAGCTCATTTGACCATAAAAGACATTTTTTATTTTGGAATTTTTATAATTTTTTATTATTTTTATTTTTCAAATTTTAAAAAAATCTAAATCCAAATAAAAAATTTAATCTAAAATTCAAAATCCTAAAGTTAGATCTAAAAAAAATTCAAAATCTAACTAAAACTAAAATTTAAAATCTAAAGCTAAGGTTAGACTAAACTAGATAAAATCTAAACTAAAATTAAATTAAGTTAAAAAAACTAAGACTAAGTTAAATTTGAACCAAAGTTAAATTAAAAATCTAAATGGAAATCTATCACTAACCAACCTTTATTAAAATTTAAATCTAATAAAAATACAAATTAAACGCTACCCTAACTAAAGCACTACAAAAAAAAAACATAAATCTAAAATCTAACAACGAAAATAAAAATCGAACTGACTGGCGACTAAAATGAAACTCTAAAACTAATGCTGAAAACTTCAAAAACGAGTCCGATATATGCGTTCAAATTTCTATGCGTGTTTTTCTTTGTCGTTTTGCAGATCGACCGGTCGGATAGCAGAGACGGCGTGAAGATTGGAGGGCGAGGGTTTTTATTTTTATTTTTTGAATGCGTTTATCGTTTGCAGCTTCTGCAGGTTGAGCTTGAACGCATGGAGAGTTGCGGCTTAAATGACGAGGAGGAGAGATCGCAACAACGCAAGGAAGATGGTTGACGGGCTTCAAATTATATATGCATTTGCTGTGCAGGTTAACGTCCACAACGGAAGGGTGATAGAACTCTAGGGATGATTTGATTGCAGGGTAATTTGGATGCGGACGTGATGGGATCACGATGAGCAAGGAGGGTTCGATGGATCAGCAAAAATGGATAACGGCTTGCAGGGATGGGAGAAGAGGTGAATTCGATTGGCAAGAAGGAAAGATAAATCGAGTAGAAAAATTGAAGCGTAGGAGCAAAGATGAGATGGATAGCAGAATGAACGCTGGGCAGCTTAAGGAGATCGATAACAGCGATTCAAAATAAACCCAGTACACAAGAATTCGCCCAGCAAACTTTTAGAATTCTTCAATTTAGCTCAGATTTCATATGCCCCTTGAACTAAAAAAAAACGTCTAGATCTCGCCCACAGTAGCAACTTGAGGCCAGATTCGGCCTTTGGAGGCCAAATCTGCCTTAGATCTAAAAGATATTTCCGATTTGAACCCTGAACCGATTTGAATCCTGAAACTACAAGAAACCAATTGGATCTGAAGATACACACCAGAAAACTATTAAACCCTTACAGAAAAATTACAAATTTACAATTAGTTTACAATTTAAAACCCTCATGGTCAAATTTGAAATCCATTTTAGCTCAATTTTCAGAGATTAAGATTTTAGTGAGAGGCACAAGCCTTAGAAAACCCTGCAAAACCCAAATATCGTAAGATAGACCCGGAATTTAACAAATCAAGAGCTTATCAGATTTATGTCTATTGAGAGTCGGCTGGTCCAACCGAAGACTTCCCCAGATGCTCAATTTTAAAAAAAAAATTTCCCTGCACACTTAGATCTGGATCTTAGGTCAATAGAGATTTAAGAAAACAACATGTGACCTGTAGAAAAATCAGAATGTTATTTTAGAAACACAGAAAACTGCACAAGATACCTGTATGCAGATTAATCCATGTAGGCCATCAACCATAAAATGCAAGAAACCAAGTAGCAGAGTTCAGAGACAATTCACCACATAAATTTGAGAAGGAACATCAAGATTTGCAACCCCAAAGTCTTTATGCTTTATTCATCAAGAAAAATTCACAAGAGTTTGCATAAGCGTTTACCCATTCTCAGATCTGATGACTCAACACTCCATTAAAGATCCCAAATTTATAGGACAAGATCTTTAACGGCTAGTTTGGATGATCCTTGTCAAAATAATCTCAACCGTCCAAAAGATTTAATTATCTTTTAATCCAGAGCGTTGAAATTAAAATTTTGGGGAAAAAACGAATTTATCACTTATTTCAATTTTAATTAACTCAAAAATATTATTTTTGAGTTAATTATCCCAAAATTTTGACCTTGACTTAACCTCCAAGGCCCAAGGGTCCAACATTTCTTAAAATTCTCAATATTCCCTTGGCCTGGGGCTGTCAAAATCATTTTCCAAGGACCCACAAATTTTGCCTTTAAAGATTTAATCCTAATTTAGAACCCTAAATTAATTAAATTTCTGGTTTAGGATTTTATTAATTGACCAGAAAATTTAATTAATTGACTAGGAGGGGATTATAATTATTTTTCCAACCCTCTTTACATGAGATAATACATTTGCATACATGAAGGGGGAATACCCATTCGTATAGACCTTCAAATAGATACCCAGTTCTGTGACTCAAAACATGATCTAGTAGACCAAATAGCTCAAACTACTTTTACAAGGACTTGATAGAAAACACTAGGACTCACTTAGCATGCTGATGACAAAATCCACCCTAGCTTAAAGTGAGTACGGAGGGAAAAATCAGCTTATCACTGTGAATCAAAATGAGACAAAAACCTCCTGTGATTGGAAGTCATCAACAACATACTAGGGCTACCCAGTTGTGTTACATTACGGACGGTCTACTAGATCATTTACACTGGCAAAATGGTCATGGCTACATCATTTGCAAACCGTCGATCGCGATGACATCTCGGATGACGGAATCACTGTGCCACCACTGCCAACTCGACGAAACCCTGTTTCAAAAAATATCTAAAGGTATCACAGGGGTAGTTGACAAAGTGCGGTCAACATCTGGCTCTACTTGGGGACACGTTGCTTCGTTGAAGGAATGTGAGAATCCAGAATCTGCATCCAAGCAACACACAAGATTACATAAGTAGCGTCCATCCAAATATCATCATATAACATTAAGCACATGAAAAGTAGAAGCTCTTCTTTTATTCATTATTCTACTTAACATGAAAAATAAATCTACTCTAACTGCAAAATGAAATGCTGAAATAACAAGGTGTAAGGTTAGAGATACAATACAGAGGATGCCCTGTGGCATCAGATGTGCTCAATATAGTGTATGCTGAGCATTTGCCTGCTTTCAGGCAAGTCTGTAGGCTGCTTTTCAGATGTGCCATGGCCGATCTTGCATAATGTAGGACTCTGTCTTATCCAAATGTCAAGCTGCTCTCGACCATCAGACGAATCAAACCACTTACTTCTTCTCTGCTTCTTTCTCTTCTTCTGAGTGGGTTGCGATGTTAGCAATGAGACCACTGTAAACTCCTTGTCCTCATCTTGAAGATGTTTGTACAAAAAATCTGAAGAACCTGGATCGTGACCAATATTATTCTGGATATACTCTGTCAATGGTGACACATAAGCTTGGTCTCTCTCAACATCCTTTGAAACCATAGTTAAATCCTCTGTATGATGAGATGGGAATGGCTTTAGCAGACAAGAAGTCTCATGATCTGTTGATGAATCTTCATAATCAAATTTCGGCTGAAATTTTTGTATATGTAATTTTTCCATTTTTTCCAATCTTTCCTGTATGGAACTCATTTCCAACAAGTGATTTTCCTTCATGGTATTCATTTCCAACAAGTGATTTTCCTTCATGGTATTCATTTCCTGGGTGTGTCTTGCTTCCATGATGGACATCTGATTAGAATGATTAAATTCCATGATCTTTAACCTGTTTTCCATGACATTTATTTCCTGTGCATGGCTTTCTTCCATGGAAGTTATCTTATTTTGAAGACTGATTTGGTTAGCTTCCATGTTTTGAATTATTTGCATATGACTGGGTTGCACATCCTTAATCATCTGAGTTGGTTCCTTAACCTGACTTGCATGATCTTCTATATGCATGTGATAGTCCTTACCAACAACATTAATTTGATGACTTGACCTTGCCATTCTACTAGCTATGATCCTTTTGACAATGGGACAAGTAGCCTCTTCATGAAGATCATTATAGGCTCTACAATAAGGCGGAGCTTCATCCACAAGATTTGCAAACTCAAATTGATTTGTCGGTCTCTGCTCATAAGATAGGTCTCTTTTCTGCAAAGCATTATTATTTCTAGGTTGGGAATTCTGCGTTTGAGCTCTTTCCATTTGGACCAATCTAGCCTGTAAGACACTTATTTCTTTAGCATGGTCAGAGATTAATTTTGCTTGATTAAGCTCCATGCTTTCAAGTTTCTGCATTAACCTTTTCACAGGGTGATCATCATCTTCTAGAGGTTCTTTTAACTTAGTATCTGTCAAAGATCTATCAAAATCTGGAGTTTTGGACATTCCAGATGCTTTCTTATCCTTTTCAATCTCCTCGGCTAAAGATTGACAAGCCTTATAATTTGCAGTTTTAGCCCGCCTTAACTCATATGAAGTATCAGAATCAAAAGCATCAATGTAAAAATTCAGAAGAGATCCATCAGGAGGTTTATAAGTTTGAGATATTTCTCTAAGAATACCATTAAATCTCCTGTTAAATTCTTCAGTCGTTTCATTTTCTTTCTTTTTTATGGTACTGATTTCTATTACCAAATGTCGATCTTCCCTTTTATCACCATACTTTTCCTTAAAAGCAGTTACAATGGATTCAAAAGTATTGAATGAACTATCAGGCTTTTCCGTAAACCATTCAACAACATCTTCGCCAAAAGTAAGAACAAAAGTTTTCATTTTTACATCATCGAAATTATTATTTGCAACTGCAATTCTATTCCACCAGTTAGTGAAAGCAAACAAATGAGATTTAACACTAACTGCATCATTTCCTTGAAAGATAGGTAATTTATCCATTTGAGGGAGATCATGGGGATAACCCTGAATATTAGCAAAATTACACGGGGCAAAAATATCCATGATATCGTCTTTAAGACTTTAGAAACAGATCTGTGTTCAAGAATAGTCAAAAGGTCCTCAAGAAGCGAACTTCTTGGTAGGAACTCTTGTAAGAAATGAAAGAGTTGGAGTCGCCACTTGAACATGAAACTAATTCTAAAACAGAAGAAATAATCGAGAGCTAGCAGATGGATATCACGGGGGGATTCTTGTCTGGGAGTAAATAGATGAATAAGTGGAGTCGCCACCCAAACAAGAAGCCAACCGAAATGTCCAGGTGCTAAAGATGCGATGATGAAATGATTAGTGATATGACGAAAGATAAGACGATAAAAATATGCAGAGATGAAAGACGCCAGAAAATGTGATCCCTTGCGATAGGCTAATGAATGGCGATGAAAGATCAGAAGATTACAAAATGTCGTTAAGACCAAGGACAAAAAAACTCTATCCCCGGCAACGGCGCCAAAAAATGTTGACGCACAAATTGTCAAGGCACCGCGACAACGGCTCAGACTGGGGGTTGTCACCTTTATCCCCAATCTCTCTCTTTAAGCTGTCTCCTTGCAGGCTAAGGGAGGTAGACCCTATTTGAAATGAAGGATAAATCCAGGAGACACAACTAGAACACCAAATACAGGATAAAATTAACAGGATTTCACAGATCTAGATTAGATTTCACGCTTATGATCAGTGCCTTATGGAGTCACACAAAATCCCATTATGCAATTATAAACCAGTAAATGATGACTAACTGCTGCTTTTTAAACCACGATTGATCACGATGATATTTCTTGAGAACGTCACAACCATGAATAGCAATATTATGAGAATGCCCGATACTTGAAGGATTTTCGAAAATAAAAATATTCCAATTATAACGCAGCTCGAAAATCAAAATGATCCACAGTCAAACTTAGATAAAATTTTAAGGCTCAGTTGACCATAGAAAATTCGAAATTTTTTTAAGTTTTGTATTTTCTAAATTTTTTAGGATTTTAAAATTTTTATAATTTTTTATTATTTGAAATCTAAAAACAAAATCAAAATCTAACTGAATTAAAACTAAAAGTTAGACTTAAAACAAAAGTTACAATCTAAACTAAACCAAAATCAGAATTTAAAATCTAATAAAGTTAAATCCTAAAACAAACTAAATTAAATCTAAGTTAGATTTAAACTAAGTCTAAACTAAAATCTAAAATTAACAAAAATCGAAATTCAAAAATCTAACTTAAGCTAAAGTCGAAATACAATCTAAATTTAAAATTAAATAAGGTTAAATCTAAATTAAAAAATTACAACAAATGTTAATGAAACGAGAATTATTAAAACTTGAAACCAACTAAAGCTTAACACTATACAAAATCAACTTCTAAATTAAGCCTTAACTTCTAATCATTAGAAACTCTAAAAAAATTTAAAACTAAAATCTAAACCGTTAACTATATACAAAATAAAAATGAATCCGCGAAACAATCAAGGGCTTCCATCTTTAAACGCAGGCATTTTAATTTAATTTCAGCCCGCAGTCGGAGACTTTGGACGCTGTGAGGACAAGGGCTCACTGGTTTGAAGTCTGATCGACTTGAAGAAAGGGAAAGAGTTGGATTGCGTAGATGCGTATGCTGCGTGGAGGAAGCAAAGATAGCAAAGTGACGGCACAGGTCAATGGCGTGAGAAAATGCGTTTAACGCACAAGAAAGTCAAAACGAAACCGATTAATGGCAAACGAACCGATACAAATAAAAAATCGTAACGCAGCTTATGCAAAGTTCATATGCGTTTGTCGTTTTGTGCAGATCGATAGGAGAATCGGAAGTGTGGCTCGAGGGCGGATTGATGCAAATGTTTGACAGCATGGAGGAAAGGGCAGCGTTTTGTTTTTATGTGTGCAGGTTTGATGGCGACCAGATTTGAGGAGCACATTGAGGATGCTGGACGGATGGGCGTAAACAAAAGGTGACAATGGGAAAGACTATGCACTGACAAAGGGTTTTGCAACAGGCAAGATAATCTTGATAAACCTGAATGGCATTTGCTCAAGAACTCGTAATTTTCTTCAATTTATGCCCGCATTTATATGCTCCTTGACTCACAACGTTCGACAGACATGCAGCAAGTTTGTGCCATCTGGTTCTTATGCTTTATCTGCCTTGATCTAAAAATTATTTGAACTCAGAACCCGCAACCACACGCTGATTCAAGACACACACCAAGAAACGCTAAGTTGAAACCTCACTAATAAATTACAAATTTACACTAATTTACAAATTTGAAACCCTCATGGTTAGATTTGAAATCCATTTTAGCTCAATTTTCAGAGATTAAGATTTTAATGAGAGGCACAAGCCTTAGAAGACCCTGCAAAAACCCAAATATCGTAAGATGGACCCAGAATTTAACAAATCAAGAGCTTATCAAATCTATGCTTATTGGGAGTTGGCTGATCCAACTGAAGATTTCCCCAGACGCCCAATCTTCTAAAAAATCCCCTGCACACTTAGATCTGAGCTTTAAACTGATAGAGATTCAAGAAAACAACATGAGATCCATTGAAAAATCAGAATGCTATTTCATAAATCCAGAAAACTGCATAAGATACCTATATGCAGATCAATCCATGTAGGCCATCAAGCATAAAACACAAGAAACCAAGTAGCAGAGTTCAGAGACAATTCACCACATAAATTTGAGAAGGAACATCAAGATCTGTAACCCCAAAGTCTTTATGCTTTATTCACCAAGAAAAATTCACAAGAGCTTCCAGACAAGTACACGATTCTGAGATCGGATCATTCAAAAATGAAAAAGACCTCTAAATTTATAGGACCAGATCTCTAACGGCTAGTTTGGATGATCCTCGTCAAAATAATCTCAACCGTCCAAAAGATTTAATTATCTTTTAATCCGGAAAGTTGAAATTAAAATTTTGGGGAAAAAACGAATTTATCATTTAATTCAATTTTTAATTAACTCAAAAATACTATTTTTGAGTTAATTACCCCAAAATTTTGACCTTGACTTAACCACCAGGGCCCAAGGGTCCAATATTTCTTAAAATTCTCAATATTCCCTTGGCTTGGGGCTGTCAAAATCATTTTCCAAGGACCAACAAATTTTGCCTTTAAAGATTTAATCATAATTTAGGACCCTAAATTAATTAAATTTCTGGTTTAGGATTTTATTAATTAATTGACCAGAAAATTTAATTAATTGACTAAGAGAGGATTATAATTATTTTTTCAACCCTCTTTTACATTAGATAATACATTTACATACATGAAGGGGGAAAACCCATTCGTATAGACCCTCAAATAAATACCCAGTTCTGCGACTCAACATATGATCTAGTAGACCAAGTAGTTCAAACTACTTTTACAAGGACTCGATAGAACACTAGGACTCACTTAGCATGCTAATGACAAAATCCACCCTAGCTTTGGGGTGAGGCTGGAGGGAAAAACTCTGCTGATCACTTTCGTGAATCAGTGAGACAAAAAACCTCCTAGGATGGAAGTCATCAACAACATACTAGGCTTACCTAAGTTGTTACATACATGGACGGTCTTACTTAGATCATTTACATCATAAAATGCAGAATGGGTTTACATCATTATAAAAACTGTCGATCGGCGATGAAATCTGAATGGTGCAACCACGTCGGACATGACGAATCCCATTTGAAAAAAATGGGGGTGTACTACTATGGGGTAGTTGACAAAGTGCGGTCAACAAGCGGTATACGGAAACATGAACATCCTCATCATCAAAAAGCATAGAGCAACAATGATATGAACTCAGCATAAACCCATCACACAACAAGAAGTACTCAAGCAATCATAATGCCAACAATGCACTATTAGAATCATAGCAGTTTCTCCCCTTGAGCCTGTGTTAATCAACTCTGATCATATCCACCTTAGTGACCAGCAAATACATCAAGAATCATCTCAACAACAACAACATAAGATCAGCTTATATGAATTAATCATTATTTTTAAGCATGATAAGGGCATCACCAACAGACTGCAGCAAAACAATGTCAGAGCCAGACTACCAATAATGAAATGATAAAAGCATATAGGAAGCTCCCCTTGAATCTGTGCCACTCCTTTTCTATTACTGAGGAGTATATGCCACTGTCTAACTCGAAGACCGCATATATACGCCACTATCTTTCATACCATCCGCGTACAGAAAGTAAACTATAGGAGTTTACAACCACAGCTCCCCCAAAATATGACATGCGTGTTAGAACAATTAGTAGAGTGAAGAGGCAAGAATCATTCCTAATTTATGTCTGAGATATTCAAAGGAATCACGTGGAAGTGGTTTGTAAATATGTCTACAACTTGTTCCTTTGAAGGAACATATTCCAGTTTGACCTTTTGCTCAAGCACCTTCTCTCTCAAAAAATGGTATTTGATTGGAATGTGTCTGGTTTTTTAGTGCATGACATGATTTTTAGAGATATTTATGGCACTAGTATTATCGCAGAGAATAGGAACAATTGAGGAAAAGTGACTTGAATATCTTGCAATGTTTGGATCATCCATAGAAGTTGAGTACAACAAGATGCAGCAACCACAGATTCCGCCTCAGCAGTAGATAAAGCGATAGAACTTTGTTTCTTACTAAACCAAGAAACTAAGCGAGGTCCCAAATAGAATGCTCCTCCACTAGTACTTTTGTGGTCATCAACAATACCAGAACAATTTGCATCTGTGTAAGCATGAAGTGCAAAGTCTGCGGTTTTGGGATACCATAGACCAAAATCTTGACTGCCTTGTAGATACTTGAATATTCTCTTAACTGCATGGAGATGAGTTTCCTTAGGATTTTCCTGGAATCGTCCAACTATGCCAACATGCATAATGTCTGGTCTTGTGCCTGTAAGATAAAGCAAGTTGTCAATCATGGATTTGTATTCTAGTTGATTAACTGAAGGAAAATCATCATTTTGACTAAGATTGCATCATGTTACCATTGGTGTGCATACAGGCTTGCAGTCTTCCATTCCATATTTCTTCAAAATCTGTTTGAGATACTTCGTTTGAGAAAGAAAGATACCATCGTTAGTTTGTTGAACTTGAAGACCAAGAAAGTATGTTAGTTCACAAAGTAGAGACATTTCAAATTCTTGTTGCATAACTGAACCAAATCCTTAACTCATAGATTCTGCATTGCTTCCAAATATGATGTCATCTACGTAAACTACTACTATCAAAAGTTTTTCTTTATCAAATTTTATATATAAATTGCTCTCTACAGACCCCTTTTTAAATCCTTGTTGTTGAAGATACTTGTCAAGACGATAATACCATGCACAAGGAGCTTGTTTTAACCCATACAATGCCTTCTTAAGTTTGCACACAAGATTTTTATCGTTGCCAAGAATGAATCCTTTAGGTTGTTCAATATAAACTTCTTCTTCTAGATCCCCATTTAAAAATGCAGATTTAACATCCATTTGATATACCTTAAAGTTATGAAAATTGGAAAATGCAATAAGCATTCTTATGGCTTCAAGTCTAGCGACAGGTGCAAATGTATCTTCAAAGTCTATCCCTTCCTGTTGAGCATAGCCTTTGCATACAAGTCTTGCTTTGTTTCGAATTACTTCCCCATTTTCATTTAATTTGTTCTTGAATACCCTCTTTGTTCCAATTACATTTTTATCATGAGGCCTTGCTACTAGTTCCCATGTATGATTCTTTTCTATTTGATCAAGTTCTTCATGCATTTCCTTAACCCAACATTCATCATTGATTTTTTGATTCACATTTTGAGGCTTAATTGTGGATAGAAAGGCTAAGTGACTGGAAGTTCCAACAAGAGTTCTTCTAGTTTGTATTCCTGCTTCCTTTCACCTAGAATTTGAGATTCAGGATGATTTTTCTTAACATACCTTGGTGTCTTTTCTGAGATATCTGTATTTCCATTTCCTTCTATTGTTGCTTCTCCATCTCCTCCTATAACCTTTTGGCTTGTAGTAGGAAGAGGTTTGTCCTCTGTTTGTGCTTCCCTTTTAGTGCTTGTGGATACTTTATCAATCACAACATCTATGCATTCAACAATATTTTGAAGCTTTTTATTGTAACATTTATATCCTTTGCTTCTAGAAGAGTATCCAAGGAGGATTCCTTCATCAGCGCTAGATTCAAACTTTCCAAGCTTATCATCATTTTTCTTTATGAAACATTTGCTTCCAAAAATTCTAAAGTGTCTGACAGTAGCTGACTTACCAAACCAGAGCTCGTATGGAGTTTTAAATTGTTTACTCGAACATGAGCTTTGCTAAGTATATCCATGACAGTATGTGTTGCTTCTCCCCAGACAGTATGAGGGGTTCCTAATTCATCAAGCATGGCACGTGCCATTTTTTGAACTGTCTTGTTCATTCTTTCTACCACTCTATTTTTTTTAGGAGTTTTAGGTAATGGAAAATTGTCTTCTGATGCTATGTTCACAAAAATTGAAAAACTCATCTAATATAAACTCTCCTCCTCTATCAGATCTAAGACATTTGATTTTTAGATCTAATTCATTTTCTACAAAAGCTTTCAATACTTAAACTTATCAAATGTCTCATATTTATACTTTAGTAAACCAATCCAACACATTCTTGTAAATTCATCAATAAATAACATGAAGTATTGTTCACCACGAGGAGACTTCTTTCTCATAGGACCACATAAATCAGTGTGAACAAGTTCAAGGGGTTTATTTGAAGTAGGTATTCTTTAGCTTTAAACTGAACACTGGATTTCTTACCAAATTGACATGATTTGCAGACGTTATTTTCAGGTGGAGAGATGTTGGGCAAGTCACAAACTTCTCCCATCCTCCTTGATTTGTATAATTGAGAAAAGCTAAGGTGTCCCAACCTTTTGTACCAAAGCTAGCTTTCTTCAAATTTGCTCAAATAACGGTGCTCTTAGCTGCCTTCTAAGATATAGACATTGCCTGGAGTTCTCGTTCCCTTTATTATGATCTTATCTGTATCCAGATTTCTTACCACACAATTCTTTGATCTGAAAATAACTTCATGCCCTTAATCACACATTTGACTAAACACTTAACAAGTTATGTCTTAACCCATCAACAAATAACACATTTCCATCCTTGACCTTTTTCTTTAAAAACACAGTTCTTTTCCCTTTGATAGTAGCGAGTTATTACCAAAGGTCACATTCTTTTCTTTGTTTATTTCATAAAAAGAAACAAACTTAAATCTGTCACTTGTCATATGCTTTGAACATTCGTTGTCAATGTACCATAAATTCTCTTGATCTCCTGCATACAATGCTAGACCACAATTTCAGAGGCAATAATTTTCTTTTTCCATACCTTGGGTGGTATTGTCTTCTATTCATGCTTGTAAGATGATTTCATCTTGCTTCTGCATTCAGTTTCTTCATGAGCAAAGTTATTGCAAATAAAACATTCAATTGCAATTTGAAGAGGTGAGAAGACATTATAAGAAGATTTCTTTGTCCCATTCTCATTCTGTTGTTTTCTTGCTTCTCTAGTCATAATTGTTTTATAAGCAACACAATGAACTATTTTGTGACCAAAATTGTGACAAGTGAAGCATTGGCCATTAAAGTAAGAATACCAGGGAGAATAATACCTTCTTAAGTAGCTTGCCTTTTGTTCATGGTAAAGTAGTTTTGCATGGGAAAGATTTGATCCTTCATTCTTTTGCTGAGATCTATAATTCTAATGATTGCTTCCTTTTACTGCATTGATGTAGCTTCTTGGACCTGTGTCCGAAGATTTCATAGTTTTTTATGTTTAACCATTTGGACTGTATCCAAGACCTATCTTGATTAGAGGAGAGCATTGTGTTGATTTTTGTAGCATCGGAAGTGTTCCAAGTCTCACACTTTGTAAGGAGGATTGGACATCAATATTCCAAAGAACCTAGAAACCGTTTTCAGAAATTCCACTCGGTTCATGACTTATTAGAATAATTAATTATTTTAGTGGAGACTCTAAGTCTAAACTGAAGGAAATTAAATAATTAAAGGCTATTAATAAGTCAGAGTGTGAATCTTCTAGAAAACAAAGATCAAGTCAAGTTTTAATCTTAGCCATTGATTAGACTTCTAATCTAGGTCGTTGATTCATCAACGAGATTATTATAAAAGAGGACTTGAGGGTCATTTGGAAAACAAGTCAGGCATACACTCAGTACCCGAAGGAGATCGAATATAAAGTAATAGAATTCGATCTCAGTGGGAGAGTTGCAGGGCGGAGAGTTGCGGAAGGAGAAGGAGGAGGGAGTTAGCAGTTACTGAGATCAGGGACAGAGAGATGTAGTGGGTCAGACGAGGCAGCACAGGGCTGCAGCGCAGTGAACCCACACCAAGCCTACGTAGACTTACGCAGTCCAACGCAATGACTACACAAAGAGACACGCAGACAAGCACAGAGAGAAGCAAAGGTTGATCAAGATGTCAGGAAGTTGTCGAGAGGAGCCAAGAATTCTCTCTCAGGTGTTTTCAGATTTTTTCTGCCAGTGTATTCCTTGTAAAGATTCATTTGCTGAAGAATTTTAATAAAACCCTCATTTGTTGCACCAGTTTTCCCGCATTGGGTTTTTTTAGGGAAAATTGTCCCAAAACAACTGTGTACATGTGACTGCTTCTTATGCTTATGTCCTTTACTATTTACTTCTCTACATATATAATTGTGAATGTTGCAGTAGTATTTATTTCAAAATTTATCGACAGATTTTTGTAAATAACTTATTGAAATAATAAGTAGGAGAAAAAAATCTATCACTGCAATAGTATACTTTTCAGATTGAAAATTTCACATGGTATCAGAACCAGAGATGAGTAACAGAAATGGAGAATCGATAAGTGGACGAATGTCTGACATTGCAGCAGCAGCTCAGAAGGGTTCACACAATTCCCCAGAGAGGGAAAGAAGCATGATAGAACAGATGGATCACGATGTTTCTATTCTAGCATCCAGACTTGAAGAAGAATTCTATTGTGTGTCAAGCACTGCTTCAGATGTCTGGTACATTGACAGTGGAGCTTTTGCTCATATGACAGGAGTACGGGAATGTTTTTCCGACTACCGAGATGAGCAGATGAATTTTAAAATAACCATGGGTAATAAAGCGAAATCTACCCCTATTGGAAGAGGTACCGTAGTATTTCAAACCGAAGTTGGAAATAAGATCCAGGCCACTAATGTACTGCATGTCCCCGAGTTGGGGATGAACTTGCTCTCAATGTCTCAACTACAAAACCGAGATTATGGCGTTTACTTTATTGGCAACAGGGTCTGTTAGGGTCCTATAATAATAGGGATCATAATTTTGAATTGCCTATTTTTAATCTTGTAATATTGTACATACCTTCGCTTTCCACAAATGTTTTTCCATATTAAAAAATGAAAAGAGGGTATGTCCTAAAAAAAAAATCAAAGGACCAAAAGAAAAAAGATTAAAAAAATGATATAAAGTATGAACCCCAACAAAAAGAAACAAAAATAGATCCTGAAAGTGTTGCACATTCAAATACCACTACTCTTAGTTTACTTTATGCAAATAAAATTGTGAAGCTTGTCCAAAATGCCACAATTCATGACGATCATACAGTTTATTCTTGATTCATTCATGTTTTTAAATTTCATGTTATGATAGTTAGTGAATAAAGATCTGGCCAAACCATTTAATCTTGGCAGATCAGTAGTTAGGTAGACAATAAAATGAGCTCATGAATTTAATCTGAGCCATTGGAAGTTATAAGGTTAGAAATAGGTTAGTTTGCTTATTAAAAGAAAATAAAAGGGTCAACAAGCTCAAATGCACCCAATAAAGGAAGTAAAAATGTTAGGGTAAATAAAGGGTAGGTAGATTACTTTCACAAGCATTGAAAAACATTAAATGGTTCATCTCTAATCATTATGTCTTTCTAACATTTTCCCTAGTAAAAAACCCATTTCCCTTTGAAATTTTACTTCGCCTTTACTAATCTTGTTTTTTCATAAAAAACATGAAAAACCCTTTTATTCAAAGTTTTAAATACCATATATCGGGCCCACTGCAAAAAACCCTCCCTGATATCATTTTAACCCCTCCGCCTAATTTATTTCTAACATCCGGCTTTCATATTTTCCAACCCCCTTTATCATTTTTTATCTATAGTTTTATATTACATTAGACCCCCTATCCCCCATATATAAATTCCCCAACCCCTTCATATATTATATCCCAACCCACTTACATTACAAAATCCTCGTTTGATATATTTCCTAACCTTCCAACTTAAATAATCCCTGACCCCTTTATATTTAAACCTTTGCATATTTAGTACCCGACCTCACCGTTTAAAAAACCGCCACTCCTACCATCTTCCAGATCACCTTAGATCTTATCCAACGACTGACAAGCTCTTTCGCATCTCCCGATGATCTATGTGTAGAAATTTGATAACAACCCCGATTTTCAGTTTCTCCTTATTTCTCCCATAAAGTTAAATGCCCATTCCCATAGCCATACATTCAACAAGCTGGAAAAAATAAATATTTTCTGAAAACATTAATTCTGGAAATTTCACAATGCTGAAATGCAGAAATAAAAACTCAGAAAAATAAATCAGCCACACAGAATTTGAACATGCTGATTTTTGGTCAACTTGACCCTGGAAAAACCCCCTACAACTCTTGAGGAAAACCAGTTCGAAAGCTCTTCTTATTTCTAGAAAATGCTTTTACAGAGAAAGGAAATTTATAGGAAAAATTCCAACAAACAATGTATAGACTTATCTCGTTTTCCGTGCTTGCTTCTGCCTCAGAAAATGTACCAAAACAGCAAACAATGAAAACAAAAATTTATTACAGCAGTGAACAACCTTGAACTCATGCCCAATATTTAGATGTACAGTCGTACGGACTGTACGGAAAAGTAAAGCAGTGCCTCCTCGAAAACCGTGTTTATTGTCTCGAAAACTGTGCCCAGCAATCTTGGAAATCGTGCCTTTAGCTTGTTGTACCTTCTCCTTGATTTTTGTGATGTCCCTCTCCTCGAAATCCATGCCTCAAGCTGTTGTATGGAAATATGCCTCGAAATGCATGCTAATTAATGTTGTATGAACTGTTGCCTCGAAATGCGTGCAGCCTCTCTCTGCTATAAGGATTTGCTAAACTGATCCTCTCCTTCACTTTCTCAAAACCCAAAAAATTCTCCAGCTCTCTTCTCCTCCTCCTCTCAATCTGCTCATGAAAGAATGAATGACCTTTTCCCTCCTTTTCCTAGTTTAACCTAACCCTAAGTGACTTTTGGGGAATCTTTAAATCTAATCGCTGAGATAGCTTTAGATCTAGGGCTGAGATTAAATACTCAAATAAATCTCACTTTCTATTTTTTAATTCACTCCACTTTAATAAAGACCCACTTAGTAATTTATTTCCAAAGTCACTTTTCACTTTCTAATTTCACATTGACTTTATTGAAGTCACTTTAAAATTAGACTTTAGTAACTTTATCACTCAAAGTCACTTTTAAATTAGATTTGACTTTATAACTTTATAAAGTCACTTCAGGAGAAAAATTAAATTCTTTTGGCCACTTTTCCCTAGGCCAAAGATCAAAGCCTTAGGGAACCACTTGTCCTCCGGTAACCAAATTTCAACACACCCTCTTACCGAGGAAAGTGTTTCTCACCACACCCATCTTGTCTCTGAAGTAGACATGCTTGCCCCGTGGTAAGGCTTTGGTAAGAATATCTGCAACCTACTCATTAGTGGGAATATACTCAAGCTTCATAGCTCTGTTCTGAACATAGTCTCTGATGAAATGATATTTGATCCCGATATGCTTTGACCTGTCATGAAATACTGGATTCTCCGTGAGTTTAATGCAACACTGATTATCACAGTAAATCACTGAAGGTCTCAACGGCTGACCAAATAAGCCAAACAACATCTTGCGAAGCCAGATGGCTTCACAACTAGCTAGACTGGCTGCCATGTACTCTGCTTCCGCTGAACTCAATGCTACTGACTGTTGCTTTTGGCTAAACCACGACACCATTGTCGAACCCAACCCAAAACAACTCCCTGAAGTGCTCTTCCTATCAGAAGCACAACCTGCCCAATCAGAATCAGTGTAACCTGCCAATCTCACTCCATCCCCCTGCCTATAATCCAAACCATAATCCACTGTCCCCTGCAAGTACTGCAAAATGTGTTTTGCAGCAACCCAATGCACCCTCCTAGGCTCACACATGAACTGGCTCATCGTGTTGACTGCAAAACATATATCTGGTTAGGTGTTGACCAAATACATCAAGGAACCAATCAACTGTCTATACAATGTGGGATCCACCAACTTGGAATTTGAAGCGTGAAGCTTCTTCCAGTTGGTGATCATCGTTGTCGACATGGGTCTACAATCCTCCGTGTGGAACCTGCCAAGGATCTCCACAATATACTTCCCCTGCCCCAGGAAGAAAAGCCCCTCCTCCTGCCACACGTCCAAACCCAAAAAGTAATGCATCAAGCCAATGTCCTTCATCTCAAACTCTGACGCAAGATCTCTCTTGCAGTGCTCTATGAGTCTCTCTGCACCAATAATGACCAAGTCATCCACATACAGCACCAGAATGAGAGGCTCCTCACCTATCACAATAAAGTAAAGGTTCGGATCTGCATCACTCTTTGTGAAACCCATCTCCTGCAAGTATGTATCTATCTTGGAGTACCAAGCTCTGGGAGCGTGCTTCAGGTCATAAAGGGCCTTCTTCAGTCTGCACACATTGGACTCCTTCCCATGAACCTCAAAGCCCTGTGGATGCTCAATGTACACCTCCTCCTGTATGAAGCCATCGAGGAATGCGGTCTTCACATCCATCCAGTGAATCTTCCAACCCATCTCTGCTGCTATCGATATGATGGAGCGAATCGAAGTATATCGAGCCACGGGAGCGAAGGTCTCCTCATAATCAACTCCCTCTACCTGGGAGAACCCTCTAGCCACAAACCTTGCCTTGAATTTCTCAATGCTGCCATCTGCAGCATGCTTTACCTTGTAAAGCCATCTGGAAGTAACCACGGATTTGCCCTCAGGCCTCGGCACAACCTCCAAAACATCATTCTTCATGATAGAAGAATACTCCTCTTGCATGGCCTCTCTCCAGACCTGCTGGCTAGCTACCTCCTCATAGCTAGAAGGCTCAAAGTCAATGATGTTGGCAACCATTGCCATATAGCTACAGAACCTATCAGGTGGTCTGCTCTCTTTGACCGGCCTCTTAGGCCCAGCAACAGATGTGGCCTCTCTCAAGGTATCCTGAAGCCACTTGAGGCTTTCTCTTCCTTGAGCACAATTCTCCCACTAGAGAATGAAACTCCTCCTCCTCATCATCGGGAGCCTGAACTCCTGACTGTCTGTTTGTTGTCCTTTTGCCTGAACTTGAACTTGTAGACGTTGAAGTACCGTGTGAACTGTCCATTAGTGGACTCCCTAGTGAACTGCTCTGCGGACTGCTCTGCATGTTGCCCGAAGCACCACCCCTCTGACTCTGTGAGCCACTGCTCACTGACGGACCTGACACCGTAATCGATGTACCTCCGGATCCTCCTAATCCCTGCCCACTAGATCCCTGTGACTGACTCAGGTGCTCCTGAGGGTTTGGCTGATCCAGATACTCTAACTCCCGTGACCTCCTGAAGGCCATGTCCTCCTCGAACTTCACATCCCGCCTAACAACAACTCTTTTCTATGCGCGAATATAAATCCGAAAGGCCTTCGAGGTCTCACTGTAGCCCACAAAGACACCCTTCTCTGCTATGGGCTCTAGCTTGGTCCTCTTCTCCTTGGGTACATAGGAGTATGCAATACACCCAAAGATACGAAGATGACCAACATCAGGCTTCTTCCCAGAAAAAGCTTCCTCCGGAGTCACATGCCCCAAGGCACGATGCGGACCCCTATTCTGCAAATATACAGCAGTGTTGCAGGCCTCTGCCCACAAAAACAATGGTAACCCCTTATCATGTAGCATGGCTTTGGCAGCCCCTCCGATGGATCTGTTCTTCCTCTCCGCAACCCCGTTCTGCTGGGGGTTGTAAGGAAATGTAAACTCCCTCCTAATGCCTGCTTCCGCACAATAATCAACAAACTCACCAAGGGTGTACTCTCCTCCATTGTCCGACCTCAGGGACTTGATCTTCCGACCTATCTGAGTCTCCACAAGAACTCTGAACTCCTGAAACCGCTTGAAGACCTCACTCTTGGTCTTCAAGAAATAAATCTAGGTCCTCCTGGAGTGATCATCAATGAATAAAACATAATACTCATCCACTCAAGGAAACATGAGACATCCGACTGCTCACATCGGAATGAATCAAATCAAGTATCCCAGTCAATTTGTTGTCACTGTCGAGAAAAGGGGATTTGGCAAACTTTCCTATCGCACATCCTCTGCATGTATCAAAGTGATCAGTACTGAAATCTGGCACACCTGTAGTGATCTCCCGCAATGTCCTCAAGGCTCCATGATACATGTGCCCCATTCTGCGGTGCCAAATCTCACACAGCTCTGAACTGCTAGCTCTGCTGCCGGTACTACTACTCAATGCCAAAAGGGGTTGAAATGCAAACTTGTACACCTTTGCATGGCATACACCTATCACTCTAGCTGAATCAGCTGGAGCGGCCCTGGGATATATCAACACCTATCCTCTTCTGAACAATATCTCATACCCTCTGTCCTCCAACGTTGAGACGGATATGAGGTTCTTCCTCATCTCTGGCACATATAGAACATCTGACACTTTCAAGGGAGGTTTAGGTTCCCTATCAAATGTCACTGTCCCCACACCGACTGCTCTAACAATGTTGTCATCTCCGAGTACTACCTGTATATCAGTGCCACTCTCTGAAAGCTCTGAGAAGTACTCACAGATTCCTATCATATGACGTGAAGCCCCATTGTCAACATACCAGATACCTGAAGATGCTCTGCTAGTGGAGGGAAATGCACACTCCCTCTCAACCTCTGTGGCAAGTGATCCTGCACGAGTGGACTCACAAGCAATGAACCCAAACTCCCAGTCAAAGCTATCCGTAAAGTCCTCTATCTCTGATGATGCTGCCATGCTTTGGTTCTTCCCCTTCTTCTTCTTCTCCGGACACACAACTGCATAGTATCCCATCCTCTGACAATTCCAACGCTTCACCTTGGAATAGTCCTTCTGCGTGTTCCCCTGTTTACCTTTACCTTTGCCCCCACCACCACCTGTGGAAGCTTGCTTCTTTCCCTTGCCTTTCTTGCCTCCTGCCAACAGTGCTACATCCTAATCCTGCTCAACTGGTTTGGCTGCCCCAAGCTGGCTCTTTCTGATTTCTGTCTGTATGCAATCATCCCAGAACCTCTCCCAAGTGGGAAGGGTCTCACGTACACAAACCCCATCAACAAAGTTCAGCCATGAATTGGGAAGGCCATTCACTGCAATCCGCACCAACTCAGTGGGTGGAATGACCTCTCCAACTGCTGCCAATGCATCTCTCACATTAGTAATCTTTGTGAGATATCTAGCTACACTATCAGCCTTACCCATCTTAATGGTCTTCAGCTTCTCCCTTCGGACCATTTTCCTGTTCTCATTGGAACTCTGGTAGAGATTGGTCAATGATGTCCACATCTCATAAGCATATCTCTTTCCTCTCACATGAGGAAGGCAATGGTCTTTGATTCCATCTAGAATCAGTCTCTTACCTTTATTATTCTTTTTATTAAAGGCTGCCAACTGAACAACATCAGTAGGCACATTAACAAGGCTCTGTGTAGTATGCACCATGACGTCCCAGACTTCTGCCTCCTCAAAGATGCTCTGCATTCTCTCATTTCATACACTGTAGTTACTATGCCCATCCAACCTATCCTCCACCCTCAAGCCCAAAGACATGCTTGTTGTCCTAAATAAGCTGAAATAACACTGTTGTAGTAAAGGTAATGATTTATGTGTGAAAAATCAGCTCGCTGTAATTTTTCTTCTCGCTGTTCCAAACTGCCTTTTTCAGCAAAATAGCTTTGATACCATGTAGAAATTTGATAACAACCCTGGTTTCAGTTTCTCCTTATTTCTCCCATAAAGTTAAATGCCCATTCCCATAGCCATACATTCAACAAGCTGGAAAAAATAAATATTTTCTGAAAACACTAATTCTAGAAATTTCACATGCTGAAATGCAAAAATAAAAACTCCGAAAAATAAATCAGCCACACACAAAATTTTGACACACTGATTTTTTGTCAACTTGACCCTGGAAAAACCCCCTACAACTCTTGGGGAAAACTAGTTCGAAAGCTCTTCTTATTTCTGGAAAACGCTTTTACAGAGAAGGGAAATATACAAGAAAAATTCCAGCAAACAATGTACAGACTTATCTCGTTTTCCGTGCCTGCCTTCGCCTCGGAAAATGTGCCAAATCAGCGAAACAGTGAAAACAGAAATTTATTACAGCAATGAACAGCCTTGAAACTCATGCCCAATACTTAGTTGTACGGTCGTACGAACTGTACGGAAAATTACATCAGTGCCTCCTCGAAAACTGTCTACTGTCTCGAAAATTGTGCCCAGCAATCTTGGAAATTGTGCCTTTAGCTTGTTGTACCTTCTCGATTTCTGTGTTGTCCCTCTCGAAATCCGTGCCTCAAGTTGTTGTACGGAAATCTGCCTCGAAATGTGTGCCGCCTCTCTCTGCTGTACGAATTTGCTGAACTGCTCTTCTCCTTCACTTTCTCAAAACCCATAAATTTCTCCATCTCTCTTCTCCTCCTTCTCTCAATCTGCTCATGAAAGAATGAATGACCTTTTCCCTCCTTTTCCTCCTTTAACCTAACTCTAAGTGACTTTTGGGGAATCCCTAAATCAAATGGCTGAGATAGCTTTAGATCTAGGACTGAGATTAAAAGTTCATTTAAATCTCATTTTCTATTTTTTAATTCACCCCACTTTAATAAAGACCCACTTAGTCATTTATTTCCAAAGTCACTTTTCACTTTCTAATTTCACATTGACTTTATTAAAGTCACTTTAAAATTAGACTTTAGTAACTTTATCACTTCAAGTCACTTTTAAATTAGATTTGACTTTCTAACTTTATAATGCCACTTTAGGAGAAAAATTAAATTCTTTTGGACACTGATCAAAACCTTAGGGAACCACCTTTCCTCCGGTAACCAAATTTCAACACTATGATTAACGCTGAGGGGAGGGGGTGTTGCGAAATAGGTTGGTTTGTTCTTCCGCCCCCTGCCACGCGTCATTCCCATGTTCTATCGCACCCCCCCCAGACCCAAACCGTGTTAAATTTGGACAACTAGGTCCAAACTCCGGGTTGTGCTGCTCAGATGACGATCCCAATATTTTTATTGGATTCCTCTTTCGGAGAGGTGTTGATCAAAAGATCATCTCGATTGGATGAGCAGAACATGTACTTTAAATTTATTCCACTTATGTGCTAGGTCGGCCTGGAATATAATATAGACTTAAATGTCTCAAAGGACGTGTCACACATCCCCAAAGATGCCTATATATTGGAGAGACTTGGAGTTCATTATACACAATGTGTGGAGGATTTTCTTCTCTCTTTATGGCGATGGAGCTGCGTTCTTGGTGTTGCGTCTTTGTGGAGTATTCTTTTTTTGGGTTGTCTTAGGGTTGTGTGTGACACGCTTGGCTGAATGACCTATTAGAGACTTTGCTAGTTGAAGCATCCTGCGGATCGCTGTAACGCCATCATTCTCCTTCTTAGTTGGCTTGTCTTCCATCGATCGGTTTATCTGTTCTATCTGCTTCAGTATTTTGTGCCCTAATCTGAAATAGCATAGAACATGTTCGCAAATTAACATGGTATCAGAGCAAAGGTGAAGACAAAGCCCAATTTGTGTTGGCAGCAGCAAGGAGGAAGGAACATCGTGGGCAAGACACTGTTTCTAGGGTTGTTTTAGGTGACCAAAGTGTTGTAGGAGGCCGAGGAGAAGAGCTGGAAGGCTGAGACTACTGTAAAAAATTTCGGCCTTGTTTGAGGGTTAAATAGAGGTATGAGGAGGCTGTTTTGGAGGGTTGTTAGGGAGCCGCAGCAAACTGAGGTAGGCCGCAGGCCTAGCCTCCCCAAAACAAACCAGCGAAGAGGGTTTCAAGGCTATGGCAGCCTGATATTCGTTTCTGTCTGGATACACGGAACTAAGGTGGACTACTGATACCTGTCCATACTCGTGGAGTAGCGCTTGAACAAGCCGCAAAGATACCCTCTAAAATTCTGCCATTCTCTGCAGTTTTGAATCCTCTTACAAAGAGAAGTCTGGCAGGAAGTAGAGGCTCGGGTCTGGCACAGTAAACTCCCGAGACTGTTACTGTCTCTATTAAATTATAGGATCCTTTGTTACTAGCTCAGAACAACAGCGCACAAGGAGGCCATCTCACCTTGCCTTAGCCACAGCCCTAATTGAGGTTCTAATGAGAGCAGCAGGTCTGAAGATACCTATAAATTTATTTATTGGGTACGCTGATATCGTGGAGGAATGGCAGCGTATGCTGTTGTAGGTGGGGTACCAACGGAAGACGGAGTACCAACCTAGCTGGTATGGAGTGAGCAACGCAAGGAGCATGCACGCGTATTATCACAATTTGGTCGGCCCATGGGAAAATACATGATACCGACCACTAGTCAGTTCGGATGTCCAGCTCAACTTAGCAACTAACAGCTCTGAGGGAGCCACTCCACTGTCGGATCTGCCAATCATCGATATGCGGAAAATCTTCTGGCAACCATAGCAACGTTGGCGCAAGATGAAGAGACCCCAAGGGCGGCCCAGTCACCAGTCCTATTCCCTTCTCCCTGATCGAGACCAAACCAAGAAATGTGGGGAAGCAAAGAAGAAAGGGGCGACGCTTGACTGACGCGCTTTTTCGTCGGAAGCAAAAATGCGAGAATAAAAAAAAAACGGTCCAGTGTTCCTTTCATCATCATTAGCAGCAGATTTCTTTTCGCGCGATTTGAAGTAACAGGCATCAAAGAATGAAAGAAAAAGAACATATGTCCTAATATCATTCGAAGATCAGTTTCTCTGCAGAAATATTTAATGCATCACGGGCAGAGGAATCCCTGTCGATGGGGATCGTAATGGCATGCAATTGCCTTATGTCGTGGGACCGCTGAGGGGACCTGGTTTGGCCAGGGAATCGAGATGCTTTGTTCTCTGAAAAAGGATCAAAGTATATCGGTCCAAATTATCACTGGATAGTGTTATTATTATGTTGCGCCGCTTTAGGTTTTTGATTGGGGTGGATTCTAAGGCTGCAGGTGTCGCGGCAAAGGCATTGCCAGTGCTGTCAGAGTCTCGCAGCCCTCAATTCCCGTCCCTCATGTCGGAGGCCGTTCAAGAGATCGTCGTTCACATTCACCATCTTGATCTTTTTTAGCAAGGCTGGTATCAAATAAAAGTAAACATGAGATGGGAGGATTCTGACGAAGCTGCTCCTGGCATTCCTGCCTGTGTGGTGCAGTATGAAGCACCAGGTGCAGGTGTGGATGATACTGCAGCAGTATGGAAGATAAATGAAGGTGATCACAGTTTTTTTCCACTTGTCCTTTTCGAATAAAATTTGCACACCGGTGATGGTGTCTTTCAACTTAGCTGTAAAGGTAACAGAAATTTTTGACATCCGCTGTGTTACTAAAGTTCGAGCTTTTATACACTCCCATGCAAGACAATATGTCTGAAGTGCAAAATGCTTTAGACAACTTTTCTGCTTCAATTCACGAGATTCATGGCCCTCCCAAGGCTCTTCTAGGAGTTCACTCTTATTGTCCCATCCATTTCGACAACATTTCATACTGTTTTGGTTGATCTAAGCATACATGTTGTGCTTTTGAAAGCTGCCTCTAGTGTATTTTTTTTTTTAAATGTTCAGTGAAGGTCATCTATCAGGGAACTTCCACAGTGAGTTTGGAGCAACAAATAATCAATGTTGGTTGCAACTTATATTGTAGCTATGACAATAGAGATGGTGATATGAATTATGTGCAATAGTTGTGATAAACTATATACAGGCAGTAAGAACAACATTGACTAAGGGAATTGATGGGCTGAGTTTAAAGCAACAATATTCTCTGTGAGATCTGCTTGGTACATCCAGAACAGAGGCCAAAGGAATGTAAGTGGAAAGTATCTTCTGCATGTAAGTCATCTTTATTTGAAGATATGGCAAAATATGTATGACAATGAAGTTTGAAATCTTCAGCATTGTATGGCAATGATGAAGAAGATAGTGATGTGTATGATAAAATTATGGCAACATTGTAATCAGCGATATGACAGTGATGACAGTTCATAGTGTATTTTGGTGGCCGCAAATTTGAGGAGCTAAGAAAGTAATATGTGATTCTATGTCACTGTCATTATGACAATGACATGGACAGACACCTATGTTTACGAAATTCATAGTAGCAGTAAGCTTGTGACAATATCAGTCTCACCTTGGAGCATAATGATAAACTTGAAAGTGTGAACTGTGAAATTTTTGCAGCCTTGGACAGTCACATTTTTGGAGTCTTGAACTATGGTCAGCAAAGCCTGTAAAGTTTTGAAAAAATATTGTATATGATGCGTGTCAAGATGCATGACAGCTATATGACAGTATATGGCTATGATTCTTGTATGGCTTTGACAGTGGGAGAATAAGATTTAGGCCCATAAGTGCAAAACTCCTTTCCAAGTTGGTGTCGGGGATGCCCTCATTTAAAATAGATGTCTTCTCTCACAAGAGAAGTTGGCATTAAGAGGGAGAATACAACTGTATATGCTCCTGAACTAATATCATTGCTGAAAGAAAGAAGACACTCATGGCTCAAAGATATATGGCTACAAGGGGGAAATTCTGAAAGAAAAACAAGAAGCCATATAAATACCAGAGGTATCTAGCTGCCATGAGTACAATATGAGCCTGTATCATTTGAAGAAGTTGTTGTCACCTCGATATAAGATCAAGCATGGATCTGATAGAAAATGTGTTGCCTGAGATTTCTTTCTAGGAAGGCATGGATTATGTTGGCACCTATAATTTAATATTACCCTTGCTGCTACGCAACGACGGAATCTTCATCAGATGGATGTGAAGACCGCCTTCCTGCATGGTGCGATAAAGGAAGCGGTGTATGAAGAGCAACCTTTGGGATTCAAAGTCTAGGATCGAGACACCCATGTTTGCAGGTTGGCTAGCCCCCAGGGCTTGGTACGAGAGGATAGATAGCTACCTGATGAAGTTGGGTTTCAATCGCAGTAATGTTGATCTGAACCTTTACTTCAAGGTTGATAGAGAAAAGCCTCTCATTCTGGTTCTCTATGTGGACGATCTCTTCCTGACAGATGCTGACCCTCTCATTCATCAGTGCAAGAGGGAGCTCACTGCTGAATTCGAAATGAAGGACCTAGGACTGATGCACTACTTCCTAGGTCTGGAGGTCTGGCAAAGACCTGGCAAGATTTTCCTTTCTCAAGGAAAATACATTGTGAAGCTTCTGGAAAGATTTTATATGGTGGATTGTAAGTCCGTGTTGACACCGATGAAGCTCAACTTTAAGAAGTTGAGTGGCAGCACTGCTGGGCCCGTATTAGCAAATCCTACTGAGTATTATCAACTCGTAGGGGCCATGATGTTCTTAGTGAACACCCGTTTGGACGTATGTTGTGCAGTGAACACTTTGAGTCAACACATGGTTGATCCTCATAACATTCACTAGGTTGGTGCCATGAAACTCTTGAGATATCTCTGAGGCACGATAGACCATGGGTTGAGATACATTGCCGGGGTATGACACTCCATGGATATAACGACGCCGATTGGGTTGGCGGTGTGGTGGATTGCAAGAGCACATTTGGATGTTGCTTCACATGTAGATTTGCTTCGGGCAGAAATCTGAAGTGGTAGCCTTGATCACCGAGGCCGAATACATTGCAATATGTATGGCCTGTTGTGAATTCACTTGGTTGCGAAAGCTCTTCAGTGAGTTGTTCGAGCATGTGCTAGATGCCACTGTTATCCGTTGTGATAACTAGAGTGGGATTCATTTGTCATAGAATCCCGGGTTCCACGATTGATCCAAGCATGTTGATGGTTGGTACCACTTTATTCGGGATATGGTACAGCGAGACACTGTAAGGCTCGATCATATAGGAACTAATGAGCAGGTTGCGGATATTCTCACAGTGCCCTTAGGGAAGGTCATGTTCCCAACCTTCCGTGAGAATCTTGGAATCATGGAACGACCCTATTTGGAGGGTCTTGTTGGACGATGAGCTCTGGGAGCTCCAAGGGGGTTTTGGGGATAGCTTCTTGGTGCTATAAGCAACCACTGGGCTAGGCCTGTCGAACCTAGTTGGTGTGCTTCTACCCCACCGTGATGATATTGACATGGTTTACATCTCTCTGATCTATGCCCCGTATTTATCCTACCCATGGAGTTTCGGACTCATGGGAAGTACCTCTCATTTGGCCAATGAGGTGGGAAATGTGAATAGAGACCATAGCAAGACCGATGGACGCATCAACAAGTAAATCAATTAGGCATATATGTCAACACACTTTCAGATCTGAGTCTTCTCCTTGCTC